>JABASD010000716.1:0-60500 GCA_019776165.1 Pogonognathellus flavescens | reverse complement strand
GAGTATTCACCCTCTGTACATTCGAAAAATAATGCCGAGAAATCCAGAGCTATTATGTAGTATACTGTTAATCTTAAATGAAGCTTTTTGAATTAGGCATGAAAAATTGGTTTAACATTATGGCTTGATGTGAACGTTTGCATTCACAAGTGTATATTTGGTTTGTAACAGCTTTTGCAAATAATAGTTATAATATAAACCATGCATCTATGCTGGCTTGAGATAAATTTAATTTTTAACTATGAAAAACATTTAAAAACGTTTAATTAATTGTACTCAGTGAATCGTGCTAATCGTGACACGCAAAAGTACTATACAAGCAAGTTGTTTACAGAATTAGTTGCAGTATCCCACTTTTATTATGAAGTATCTTATTTTATAGAAAATATTCATTGTTCACCTTAGAAAACTAATTTTGACTCAAATTGAACTGACGATCTTGTTTTTAAAGATTATGATATCCAACTTCTTTAAACACTTGCATACTTCAACTTGACACAAAGAATTAAACTTCAACATGGAAATAATTTAAAGGTGAGATGAGCATAAAAATAACCAGAACCTTCCATTGTCAATCAATCGTAGTTTAATTACAACTTACAGCAAAGTAATAATTAGTTAATGTGTGTGAGAAAAGCTTGCGCATAATGCATAAAAGTATATGTAAGGTGTAATTAATTGTGAAGAGCATAAAATAATTTCAGGACGATGTTATTCAGTAAGCATTTTCAAAACATTTCTGAACAGGTCATATCCTTATACATATATCACACATGAGATCATGGCATGACATTCACACTAACACATAACAATATGAAATATTATACAAACTTATTCAAACACATCTGCAATACAATCAATGTCATTTCAAGTTTATAGCATTGGTATTGGTAATTGGTACTATCGAACGGTACTGTGCACATTTTTATTTGCATCTACAATTTTATTATCAAACTTCTGTAGGTAAATTTTCAATTCTGTCATTCTTTAAAATTTAGGTGGCAGTTTATATGTGAATGTCCATAGTAGACTTTAATTTTACTTAATGTAATTAATTGCACAGTAAACTATATTTTATACATACAGGGGCTCACTGGCTTGAGTTCATGCACATCTCCATATACAGAAACAAGGTATCGTTTTACGTCTCGAGCCCCCATTCCAGAATCATATATGTAATTAACACCCTTAATGGTCATGTTATATCTATACTGATTCGAAACGCAATAATAAGAAATGTCCCGCTGGCTCCCGCAGTAATGCCATGATTTAGCTGGTGAGATTGATTACTATAATATAATGAGTTATTAATACTGCAGAACTGTGGCAAATTTTTTTGAAATAGTAAAGATAAAGTTCTCCAGAACTATAATTTTTCTGTTTACTCTACTTCTGTTCTGTATCTAACATAACATTGCCCGATCATTGGTTTGGCTTTATAGAGCTGATTAGCTTCAGTAAGAATGATCTAATCCGTATACAAAATAGAAGTAAATAGTTATAAGTTTCTGACGCAATATTAATTTCTCACGTGTATAGTAAAATACACAAGACACGTTTGCAAATAGTAAACCAATACTGGAAAAAATATTTATATCATATCTACATACACCTTTATTGCATTGCATGCAATCTGCTTATCATACAACTGAACAGGCCAATGTAACATTGTATAACCTGTATTGTGATTCCAGCGTGAAAACGAAACTTCACTATTGTCTATGTACACACAATACTCTTTGTGATTTGCAATTTTCTTCTAACTATTACATATATGTGTACAGCTATATAAATACAAACTAAACTAACATTTTACAGATACATTGCAGCATAAGATTACCAACTGTCTGTTTGTAGTTCTCGTTGCCCATGCACCCAGTCCAGTTTACCTTCCTCCAGTAGGTTTTGGATTGTTTGCATTATTTTATTGTAGCCGAAAGTTATCTTATCTGCAGCATACTCCTCCTAATGTTAAATTGAAGGTAAGGAATTAATAGAACTGGACTGCACATGAAATTTGCTACACACAACACTGACACGCGAGACCTAGTATCCATCCTTCAAATGAATAGTACATGGTACATGTTTTTCATACTGTATCTGTACAAATAAATTTTTATGAGACTGTATGTAGCTTATGTAAGTTGAGTGCAGTGCATATGATGATGAGCAAGCAAAGAGAAGTGAGGATGATGACTAATGCTTGATTCCTCATAAACAGCAAGAAGAGAACAACAGCAACATGGCAATTCTAGAAAAGTTTCATACTATATCAAGTAGAGTAAAGCAAAGTAAAATCTAACACACACAGAGGAGTATAGTTGATTGCATATCATGGACTATGGACAATAAGTATCTTTCTATGTGTAACACACTCCAGTAAATATATGCAACACGTTAGTGCACTACGTTCACATTATTTTTGTACTATACGTACACAAACATAACTGCTAGTAGGATAATGGATGTTTGCATGTATCTGTATGTGTATGCCTTACTACAAAGAAGAACTTTGTTAGGTACTACAGTACTACTACTTAGGTTTAGGAGGTGAGTGAGGTTGTTTTAGTTCTTAGGTGTAGTTTGTCTTGTCCAGAGTCCAGAATAGAACGAAATTGGTGCTTGCCTTGTTGCTGTTGCGTCGGTGGAACAGTCTATGCAAGTAAGTCTATAGTGGTATAAAAATATAACAGAACTATTGCAATTCTTTACAGTGCTACGACAACTTTAGTGCAGATTTTGTCATTTATTAGTTAGATATAAGTTTTATTTAATTAAGTAGTATAATTTTAAACTAAATTCTTCTTATTGAAATTTTTGCTTAGCTGTACGA
This sequence comes from Pogonognathellus flavescens, assembly GCA_019776165.1. Taxonomy (NCBI): domain Eukaryota; kingdom Metazoa; phylum Arthropoda; class Collembola; order Entomobryomorpha; family Tomoceridae; genus Pogonognathellus; species Pogonognathellus flavescens. The sequence continues at coordinate 57,667 of JABASD010000716.1, read as the reverse complement.
AAACAAAAATTTTAATCAGAAACAGTGCAAGCTAAGAAATCTAATTGGTTTTATATACGAGGTTAGTTTCTTTAGTTTCTTTCTATCTATAGGGTTTTCTTTAAACTTACATAGAAATTAGACACATTATAGGTACCATTATCATATTAACTAAACACACACATGATTTACACAGCTGGGCTTGTGCTTTCATGTACAATTGCTATAAACGATTATCTCACAGCTAAAGCCACAATCAGCATCAGAATTGAAGAGTATAGGTACATATTATTTTTCGTCACGTCATACACTACTAACTAAATAACAAGGAACATCTTTATTCTGCCTCTGTGGTTCGTATCGTACAAAAATACAGTACGCTCACACTCACTTGTGAAATTGTTACTCTCTCTGCTACATTGACTTCTGTTGATCTTGAATTTAGTCTACGTGTGCAAGTGAGTAATGTTATTACATCTCTAAACGTTCGTTTCACTACATCATTTCGTTTTGTGCATTTACTTGATGTATCTTTGTGTGCGCATAGCGTTTACACCTTTACTGCACCAGTTACTGTTTTTTCTGACTTATAGCCTTCTATTAGTATTCCTGTGTTTTATTTGGATCTGTATCTGTTTAAGTAAAGACTAAAAGAGCTGTATGCATTTATTTGTAAGTAACAAGTGAGTGAGAATTGAGTGCGTTGTGGTAGTCTAATTTTTATTTGAATTGTTTATCAATAACTTTAACTTAAAGTTAAAGCTCTATATACAGTCTATATGTATTATACATATATAGGAATTGTCTCATCACTTGTTGTGTTCCTTTCGTTGCATCGTGTTTATTTGCATTAGGCATATTTATAGATATTTAAAATTTTAACTGCGTATTACAAACATTAGTTCCTGCATGCATGTCTACTCATTCATGTTTAATTAACTGCGATCTCAACACTCTCAAACTCTACTAGCCTTTCACAAATAGTATAACGGTTAAACGCAAACAAAAACATTTAGGTATATGTATTTACTAACACGAAACGTAATTGAGATCAGCGTAAGTGCGTAGTATTAATAATTAGGGTTTAAATTTTAAATGTATACTTAACTGAGAACTGCACGGGTGTTTGCATCGAACAAAGGTAATTGTGAGATTGTAGTTATAACATGTTTGTATTTGCATTGTATAGAAATAATATTTTAGGGTTGAAAAGTACTTTGTATGAAATAGTGTGGTTCCATATAATCAGCGCATTTCAATTACAGAAATCTAGTACCTAAATGTACCTGCAAACAAAAAAGTAAATTATTTGTGTAAATGAAAAATCAAGTGGGTTACTTAAGTAAGGTATGTACAAACACTAAACACGTAGAGGTATTCTATTCCTATCTATATATAATATTTTATTATAACGATGATTCATAATACATCATAAAACTGTAATACGAGATGTCCATGTTATGAATCATATTATGCACCTGCACTTGTTAGGTCATGTATTCGGTGCATTCATATTGGTTGGAGGAAGTTATCGTTTTTCGCAGAGATAAGTCACTCAAACAAAGAATTGACAGTTAAAATCGTTTCCTATGACTATGACATGACAGTTTGGAATTTTTAATTTATTCTAATCGCAGTAACTAAAATTTAATTTTCTTACATATTCCTTTGTCGAGAAAATGCTATAAAAATGTAGTGCTTTAGTATTCCGTTTCTGTATTTAACACGTATAAGTTAGTTAGTACAAAGAAAGTAAACATCTTAATTAGAAGTTGTAAAATCTACTGAAGAATTTCCATATATTTAATTATTCATTGTAAGTTAAAGTAATTTAATGATGCTTTTGTTGTTTTATTATAGGTGCCTACTTTGGAACAGAAGTCTTGGCAGCAAATGTGATACGCTGTAAAGAGTATAAAGGAAGAAGACAGCTTGCATGGTTTAAGACAGAAAACAGAATCAATAAGAAATTACGTACTTGAAACTTGAAACACACTTTTGCCTGCTGTAGGGATTTATACACACAAAGAAGTCACAATGCTGAAGTGCCAAGTCATTACAGTAAGTTAAAGCAATGATCGTCTCTGTTTTATAATCTGCATGTACTTATAATATATACAAACGAAATTGCGTTCTATTTATCTTACATGCACACACATTACAAACAACTTTGTAAGGTAAACTAACTAATTCAGTTTACAATTTGAAGTTGACAATTATTTCCCTTTTTACAATTAGACACTTTTTTAGTTAGGTATATTACTCTGTATTTATATTGACAACCTGTTGCATATTGATTTTATGTAGACTTTGCAATCTCCTATAAAAACGAGTGAACTTCCCGTGAAAATGATTCGTCCGGATACAGATTTCGATTACATTCTCAAAATCCTATTGATTGGCAATCAAGCAGTTGGAAAATCATGTCTCTTACTTCGATTTACGGACGATACATTTCTAGAATCGTATAAATCCACAATTGGTGTGGATTTCAAGATCCGTACAATTGAGCTGAACGGGAAAACAATCAAACTGCAGATCTGGGACACGGCTGGACAAGAAAGATTCAAAACAATCACTTCAAGCTTCTACCGTGGAGCCCATGGCATTATCATCGTTTATGACACGACTGATCTCAGCTCTTTCAAAAGTGTTCAAGCCTGGATGAAAGAAATCGAATTGAATTGTGATAACCCTAATGTCAATAAAGTTCTTGTAGGCAATAAAACTGATCTAGTTTCGCAAAGGCAGGTTTCCTACCAAAATGGAAAAGATTTGGCGAATTCAGTCCCTGGAGGGAAGATGACGTTCCTGGAGACGTCGGCAAAGGATTCAATGAATGTTGGGGAAGTTTTTATAACGTTGGCGAAGGAAACTATCGAAACGCTGGATAATTACATAGACGCGAAGGAAAATGAATACGCCCGAATCAAAATCACCTCTCAGGATGAAAACCAGGCCAGTTATTTTAGTAGTTGCTGCGGCGGATATTTTTATTAACACATTTTAATCGGCAAATATTTTGTATAGTAATGTAAACGTATAAGTACACAATAGAATACACATTTAAATTACACGAGTAAACATTTAAGTACTATTGTAATAAAATCACTGCTACGATTTATTTAGATTATTCTTAAAACATTCTCGAATTCGCAATATTTTATACAGTCGTACGTTTTGTATATAGGTAAAGAATTTAGGAATAACATTTTAACACTGATATTTATTGTACGTAAATATGTCGAGTATACATACAATATTATTTGTATATAGTTACTACACGCATTATAGTAGTTATTAGAGCCTTGACTTTCTTTCATATTACTGTGTGTTTAATGTGATTAAAAATACATTCGAGTGAATAGTGTGCTTTTGTTAGGAATGCGTATTATGATGGAAATTAAATAATATTACAAAGTAAACGGTTTGGTTTAATTTGAACTTACTTTTTTCATGATATCAACAAATTCCAAATTTACTCATGTCTGGGAAGATAACACGTACATATATGTAAATGATATTCAATTCATTAATTATAACACATACCAGTAATTTGGTTACAGTTGCAAGTTGCAGCAACAATGCACTATCAGCACGATAACAAAAAGCGTTCCGCAATTTTAAGCTTTCTTCGATTTGTACATCTTAACGAAAAAGTCGAGAAGTTCCTTGTCGTAGATAATGATAGCACCACAGTTAATAGCAAATATTACAATTCCAATTGCTAACAGAAGAAAACGGGAAGCTCCGAGGAAAATCTAGAAAAAATTAGAAAGATAATCAGGCATATCTTCTTTTCGAATTTAATACATATATTTAATTACATATATAAATATATATGGTAACTTTAAAAAAGTAGTACAACTTACGGCGGACAGATTAATAAGGACGAAGGCGATGGAAAATGCTCCAATTATTAGTGTTTTTGGTTTCCACAATTTAAATGGATCTACTGTGCTGGCTTCAAAATACAATTTCGTCAGGTACACACTGCAAAATCAAAGAAATTAAAAAATTGATATTGTTGCTTATGGTACGGATTAAACTGCTCATCCAAAATTAAAAACATTTGTTTTGAGTCAAATTGTTTTGAAAGCTTTTTCACCTGTGACCAACCCGCAAGGCCATATTTAAAGAATTGGCAATAAAAAAACCCACGCTTCCGAAAATTCTGGTAAATATGTATGACGCGAAGAGAAAAATGGCCGAGAAACCAACAAGTTTTTTATTAAAACTGTCCATTTGGTCTTGAGTCATTGCGGCGAACGTAAACGCTTCGGTTACACCATTCAATGCCATGATAAAAATATAAGCACAGTTAGCTTGAAGTAATTTCGTTCCGGACCCCTTTTCACTTAAGTTTTCTCCTCCATACAGGAAAAGAACGGTATTGCTATACTGAATTCCATACACCAACATCACAGACCCTATCATCAACATTAAACGAACTAGACTTCCAAGTACCTCTGCCGTCTGTTTTGCAAGACTCTAAACATTACACAAAACACGACATGTTTATAAGAATTTGAAAGATAATGATCAACTAAATAAATAAATAAATACTGTATAGTAATGTCAAAGGATTTACTTTGTCACGTTTTGTAAAGCAAACCCTTCGCTCCAGCGTCTTTGCGAAGTAAAAATATGAGCTTTCTTCGATTGGTAAAAATATAAAACGGGCAGCTAAAGATCCAAGATTTGACACAATGTCATATATACCCTGTTCTTCGAATGTCAAAATATCAAAAAATGTCATCATGTATCTTTCTCCCTCGGTTAGAATTTGCTTTAAAATCCCTTGCTTGTAGAAACTCCACACAAGATCTCCTAATTCACCAACACCGCTCATTCCCTGTTAATACAACAACAAAAACTCATATACTTCTATAAAATTATAATAATTATTACATAATCAACATATACTTCTTATTTTTTCTACAGTCCAAATAATTAAATTATTACACAAACCTGAATTATGTCTGGTAAAAATTCAGTGATACTTTTAAATGGTAGATCCCTTTTAGCAACTACAGTAAAATAGTAATGAAAATATCCATAATATATAGTAGCAACAACAACAGCCGCGACCAAACTTCCTAACGCATATGCAGAAATGGCACTATTTGGGAGAAAAACGACAGCAAAACAGAGAAACGCTGACCGAACTGCTATCAAAGTCGTATCACCCACTATCTGCAAAACAAATGACAAATTATGGGTTAATTATGTGAATGTTCTTAATAAAAATATAAACGCAAACTTAGAAATATTTTCTTACCCGTAATTTATAGAAAAGGAAGAATTGTCCAAGGATATACGGAACCTCAGTAATTGAATCAATAACACAGGCAGTAGCAACGACCCAAACGCTCCAGCGATATTGCTCGTTGACGAGTGACTGTGGTGCACCAGGCATTGACAATACATTGCACCAAATATACCCAAATACAACTGACCAGAATACAGTATTTGGAACACTAAGCAGGATAAATAAAATTGAAATATTAAATCAGTAATAAAATATTTGTATTATAAAATTTTGCAATTCAAATGTATGTTTTTTCAATTTTCGAAATGACATTGCTTACGCCAGCCAAATGAGATTTACAGTCTGTATCCAAGTATCAGTCTCTTTTTTTCTCAAACACGCTCGTCGAAAAGGTTCTCTGCTCAAAAACATTACTGAGGAATAGAGAAGTGCAAGTCTAACATTACAAATTCCTAGAATATCGTGTGAAACATAGCGGAGTATGAAGGCATTTAATGCGAATGTGAAAATCCTTGTGAAAACCTGCAATTTAAATGGAGAAAAACATAATAATTTAATTAGTATAATATATTTGGAAGGTTATTACAGATAATTCAAAAAATATGGAAATAACCTGTGTAGATAATTGAGATTCGTTATAACTAACCTGGAATACTATATTATATGATGCCGAGCGAACGCTGCTCGAAAGTATTTGTTCCACTTCTGGACCTCTTCTTTGGGACGAACTTTCTTTTTTAGGTGAACCAGCCATTTCCGCCTCGTCTGATGATGAACTGCTGTCTAAATCGTCTTGTATGTAAAGGTTTAATACAATTTCGTGAAAAATGAATTCTGATGCGCAAAAAATATTTATGTGGGGACATTTTCAAGAAATTTACACATATTTATTGCTGTTATATAAAGTACGAACAAACATAATAATTGCATTGCATTTCAAACTTCCACGTATAATCATTATGACGTTCGTTGAAACGGGTTTGGAATTTTCATCCTAACAAATTACTTATACGAAAATGAATATTCTAAACATATATATGGCTACATCTGAGTTATGTTATTGAATATATTTGGAGATTATCTGAACAAAAACGATATGACAGAAGAATGGAAAATTGGCTTCAAGAGAAAGAGAAAACATAAATCCAAAAAAATTGTGAAATTAATTTTTGCTACTGAGAGTTGATTTGTTACTGTAGCCGTGCGTCTTGAAAATGCCCAAAGCAAACTCGCCTTTCTTTTGAACCAAACAGTATCTGCAAAGCAATTTTGACACGTAAAAACTAGCTGATAAAATAAATCGTGACTTTCAATTGTAAAAAATATCTTAACGAACCCTTCATTTGATTCTAAACGAATGATTGGAGTGGCAGTACTGGTTGGGTCAAGTTTCCGGGCTTGATCCGCAATGCTACATATCACACCTGACATATCCGCGTTTGCTACTCCTTTCGCTGTTCATTTAAAACCAAACACAATATAAAAAAATCTTACAACAGGACACAACAGTGGTAACGTCATTATCATTATGGATGTAAAGTTAGTGGCAAATATACCTAAAGATTAACAAAATATAACAGGAATAGCTTGGCCACACAAAGGCCACTATAAATTAAGTATATATATATGCTATTTTATCCATGTGTGAGAATAGTTTTTTAGGTTAATCTTATTTTATACACGATAAGCACATACTATCCCTCTTATAAGATCATAATAATACGGATCATATGCAAACTAGTTAGTTTTGATTATAATATTACTAAACCTCTAAATACAAGGGCTGCTTTCGTTATAAATAATCATTTAATTATGCAGTATATACAATAATTAAACAAAATAATTATTACACAATCAATAATTAATTAGTAAAGTCAGCACGGATAATTGGGGTGTACTAAATTAATTGCATAATCAATAACCTAACTACGAAATAAAAAATAAAAAAACTCCCACAACTTTTAACTGCGGTTTGTTATACTTTACGGATACCATACTTTCTACCACTGTCTATCTCCCCTATTTTAAGAAGTAAATATTAACATTTAAAATTAATTTGGCAATGCCTTCTAAACTAAATAATCAATTAAAGAATCTAATATTATAATGAATCAAAAAATTGCTTGAATAAATGTCACCTTATGTACGCCAAAAAATATTATAATCAAAACTAGTTTGTGCATTTACCTGATAAGCACAATCCACGTTTGTCAACACATGTAACCCCTACGACTCCAGGTTTAGACATTCTGGAAAAAAAAGTAATTAATGACAAGTTAAATACAAATTCAAAATTTTGATTTATTTACCTACATACAACATACAACTACAACACAACATTACGACGTACACGTAACGTAACATCAATAAGTTTAAGCACAAGTCTGTTATACGAGCAAACAAGGCAAAATATAATTATGATTCAAAGTTTTAGTTTAAATAAAATCTTGATATTAATACTTACATGTTGTTCATTTTCTGGTCCAGTTCACGCTCCATGATTATAAATCCTTTGGAAAACTAACGATTTCAAAATTAATCCAAAAATAACAATTTAATAGTTTATCGATTTAGTGAGAAAAACATCTGAACAGCAAACTGTCACTACATTTGAAAGGATCCTCTAACATAAATCTTTAGCACTGTGGCAGCATGTCTCATATTCACAAAGTCTCAATAATATGTATATTGCTGAAACGCAGTAACGCAGTATAGTCAAAAGATTGAGACTGCATTGAATGTTTATGAAAATACATCGTTTCTGTAAATTCACTGCGCAGTTAACTGCTTATAGCAGCAGTAGCCAGCTAGGATAGTAGGTACTAGTGTGGTACTATAGGTATCTACTATAAAGACGTAGAAGACGGGTACCTCTAGGTACTCTCTCAGAAAACCCCATTCCTTTAATACACTGAACTAAAAAAACTTCATGTTCTTATTTAAAACGATGCTATCAAATTGTTATGAGAAATGGTGTACATTAGTGGTATAAAATATTATTAGTAACAGCAAAATATGGAATATCTTCCAAACGTCACCCCAAGATAACCCGAGCCTCACCCGGAGCCGACCGTAGGCATACGGTCGGCTCCGGGTGAGGCTCGGGTTATTTCCATAAGCCACAATAACGAAAAAACGTTTTGATAAAATGATGAAAAAATGTTAATTTTTACTTGAAATGAGGTGAAACCTTATCGGCGTCACCCAGCAGTGCAGCGGCACCCGAAGCTGCTTCGCAGCTTCTGGAAGATTTTCCAGGTATTTTTATTTTTATTATTATGATAAATACACTAAAGCGTAAGGTGAATGAGTAAATCAAACACTAAACTAAAATAGTAGACAACTAAATTCTTCCAAAACTAAATGATTTCTGAAACTGAATCTGCTAAATATTTCAAAAAGAGGATTTTATTGTGTGAATGTATAATTACATAAGAGTTACAAAGATAAGTGTCAAAAAGCCTTTAGAGTTACAATGAACATTACAGTTCTAATTATGCAAAATATTTCACTAGAAAAGCAACGCTCGCTTGTATTTAGGAAATAAGGACACAAAACTGAAAGGTTATGCAGGATAATTACTAAAGAATTAAGAATAAGAATTCACATTATGATTCATTTCATAACTTATGCAAAACTAGTTCTATTTCTAAATACACTCGAAATCGATTTTTTTTAAACTTTCGGATAGTATGAATTTTTATTTTACTATTATACAAGCATTCAATTATATATAACTATGTAGTATTTTAAATATCATCCTCCGGACGATCCCAAGCGACTAATTTATTCATATTAAACACATCCTGTGTGCTCCACCGATCAACAGCAGTTAAGGGACGAGGATTACCGCTTGAATCTTTTTCATTCTCTTCTTGCGAACCATCCTCTGGGATATCTTGCTCATCTTTTCTTTCTGCGTCTTTGTTTTCATCTTTTGACTTTTTTCTCTCTTTAGATTTAGGTTTAACTTTATTAGTTCCGTTCTTGGCAGATTTGGATCTGCTATTTGCTACTTTCTGCCTTTTCTCTTGCTCCATTCGTTTCTTCTCTTTTTCATAATTTTTGTCGTCAGAATTAGAAGAGTCTTCGCCTTCTTGGTATTCTGGAGTTTCTTCTATAGGTGGTTCACATGACGAAACTCTTGTTGCAGAAGAAGAGGCATCTCGACTTTTTCTTGTTTGTGGTTTTGCAGATTTAGGTCTTTCCTTTCGTTTCTTTTCAACTTCAGATTTGTCATCTTTGGTTTCAGGGATAGAAGTATTTAATTCTTTTTCAGCGACAACATCCACCGTCTCCTTTTCAATGGAGACGGACTTTTTTGTCTTAATTGGAGGGGATTTATCTTTCCTGCTTTGTCTAGGTTTAGGCCTTGGTATCACCTTGTCAGCAAATTCTTCTGGTTCAAACGCAAAATTAACATAACTTTCTTCTTCTTGTGAAGATTCTTTTGTAACTCCTTTCTTATATGATCGAGGAGCCCCTATCAGATCATCCATATCTCCTGCAAGAGAATCTGCAGAAGAACTCAAGTTAGCGGCTGAATCCCCTGCGACCATTCTTTTTGATGATTTTCCAACCTGATATTTTGATGGACGATGACGGATAATTTCACAAACATCGCTATCACTTTCATTAGAATCAAGACTGACTCGAATCAAATCTTTTTTGTCAGAGAATATTATTATTCGGGGTCGTCCGCCTAATTTTGCACTTCTGCGCCTCACTTTCATTGCTGAATTCGGGGATTTCTCAGGAGACACTGATGCACTTTTTGTAACATCACCTGGGACTCCTGCAACATCCAGGCTAGACGCTGTTGGTAAAGCTAATTGTTGCTGAGTCTGAGGGATTTGCATAGTTGTTGAAGGTTTTGTTGCAGTCGTCACTGTGGCTGTAGCAGTTGTCACCACAGACACTGAAACTTTTGGGGGACTTTGCAAACCCGGTGGTGTTCCAGTGTGTCTTGGACTACTTCCATCTATAGGTACCATCCCTGTTTGTAGTTTCCCATCTCCAACAACTACAGCTTTTGGATTTAAATTTACGGTCTCGTCGAAACACCCAAATAGATTCGGAGATCCAAGTGCAGTTCCATTAACGTTTAAATCCGTCGCAAATGTCATTTGTGATAATGCTGCATCTAAGCCTGCAGTTCCAACTCCAACACCAGGAATTGGCAGATTTGGATCTATTCCCATTGATTGTCTTGGCCTGAATCATTTGGGTTAAAAATATTTTTGTTCATATTTTCGGCATTGATGTGATTAGAAATTGAAATTACATTTATCTAATAGAATCTTACGTTATATTCTGGGGAGTGCAAACGGAATTACGATGTCCCCACATCAGCTGCCGCATTTCTTCTCCTGTCATTCCTCGTTTCTTTAGCGCGGTGATAGTCACTTTCCCCACTCGCTATACAATGAAAATCTTGGTAGTAAAATATGTTTCTGAAAGAGGTTTACTGATTAATATTTGTTTGGATTTATTATCTAATACATACCTTCCAATTGGACACGGCACCTTTACGTTGAGTAGCTCGAGTTTTGCTTTTACATTTTATGACCATAACACCTCGAACTTCGTTAGAAGGATCAGTTCCTCCTAATTTTATGGAATAGTCTTGAATATGCTGGCTAGCATCCTCTTGGCTAACAGCCCGCTCCAAAGCCACCACAATCTTTGCCCACTGTATTTTATGAAAAATTATGATTGACCAATTATAATATTCAACCTTTTCTACTTATTTCTTGTAAAAACGTTTAAAATTTAAAACTACTGCATTATTTTTGTACATTCGTTCATTTTTGAAAATTTGGGTAACACAAAGCTTTACGAATGGAAGGATTGTTCACAATACGTTTAGTGATAAGATAATAATGGTATTTCCATTTTCAAAACAATCTGTAGATGCATGCGGGTTTGTACTACTGCAATTGAAAGTTGAATATATCGGGCACCGCACCGGTGAAAGTTGGGGAAAGTAAGTGAAAGCACAAATGGTTATCAAAAGAAAGCTGAGAAATGCAGGAGCAAAGAAATTAAAGAGACTACTTAAAATTAAAAGACAGTCACCTGTTTCACCCATTCTTTTTCACTTCTCTCAATAACTTGGGAATACGTGTTTCCCATCATAGCGATTAACATGTTTAACAGAAGAATCGGAACCATGATCATGAAAATTATAAATACTGTCTTTGCAGTGTTTGGATATGCCGTCCCGCTTAATTGGCTGTACTGTAAAAATTATAAATAAATAAATATACTGTACAAGGCATAACTGAAAATATTATAATTTAAAAATATTTATGTAGACAATTTTATAATTTAAAATACAAAATATTTAAATGGTTGAGAAAGTAATTTGTATTACATCATAAGTTCCCAGTGTCATTTGATAAAGAGCCATCCACGTTGTTTCATACTCCACAAAGAGTGTACCATTTACTTGCGGGTGACTTTTATACAAGTAGTAAAACGATTGAGAGAATCCAAGCAGAAATATTGTGTAAATTACACCAAATGTCAACATATCTCCAGTAATCATGCTGTAAATCATTGTCACGAATGGACCAGTAAGTTTAATTGCTCTGAAATTTAAAAAATCAATTACATAATTGATTCAACACATAGCTACGTAAAATGAAATTTTAAAGCACGAATATATTCTGGTTTGGCAACAGTACCCTGCAAAAAACATCATGAAGAACCATGAGAAAACCATCGTAAGTGTGAGTAACCCTTCTTCTGTTTTAACATCTCCATTTAACCGAAATGGAATGCAGGATAGTATCAGAACATTTGCTATCAGGAAAACAGCCTTTGGAGGTGCAGCAGGCTAAAAAGAATATTTTATGTACTCTAAATAGAATTAAGAGCACAAATAATTAAACCCCCAAATGTACATTCAAAACGCAGGAATTATTTACCAATTGCTTAATATAACTCCACAGACCCTGATTTTTGATTTCTCCACCTTGCTGTAAAAATAAAAAAGATATGCAACCGAAAATCGTTCCCAGTTCAAATCCCAGTCGAATCATATCTTTAATTTCGGAGTAGTTATGTAACGTCTGGTTTCTGTCTTTCGGTCTTAGGTACACAGCAATACTCATGGCAAGAAGATGTACCAACGCGATTGAAATTCGCTTTACGAATTGCATTTGTGCAAAAGTTTTCCATTTTTCTTCAAGCAGACGCTGAATGATCCCTCCATCCAACATATTCAAATGGTCTTCTTTGCTTCCAGCAAGAATCATAAATAAAGCTGAATTCCAATCTAGTTTCGATCATTTAACAATTAAAAAATTATTAGTAAAAGTTGGTGAAAGCAAAATCATTGCACAATCCCTGGTCATAATATCAGACAAACTTCGAAGAACCAAATGTATTTATCTTACTGGTTCTTCCATCCGGGTGAATTGTATCGAGAGCATTCAAAGGATACGCAGAACAAGTGATATTACTGTAACGCCAAAATTCTCTGGCACTCAGTTCCAACATTTCTCTGAAAACACTGGCACGGCCCAAACGACACGCCAGAGTTAACGGAGTTAGCCCCTGATCGTTTATGATATCATTGCTGGCTATAGTTTTGGGATGTCTTAAAGCGTATCCGTACATTCCCTACAAATGAAATCACAACGGAAAATATAGGTACGCAGCATAACATAAAATACATGTACGTGTGTGTAAAAAAATTGCAGCGAACCAATTGATCTGTGATGACAACCATATGAAGAATCATGTTTCCGAATGAATCCTGTTTGTCTGGATCTGCGCCACAGTCAAGTAAGAGATTGTAGACACTTTCATTGTTAACGCAAGCAGCCCACGCCAAAGGATATTCACCTAAGTAGGCCAATCCTTCATAGTCTGTGGTTTTGGAAGGCCTGACACGCTGTTGGTCTCTCGGGAGGAAAAAACTTCCTGCGAAAAACAAAAAATTATAAGCACTGACTATTACATGTGCGTTATTACAAAGTTTGGAGTTGTACTAAAAGAAAAACCTGTAGCACGTTGCTCAATGGGACATCCAGCTTCAACCAGAATATGAACCAAATCATTATTCGCGTATGCAATGGCCAAGTGTAGAGCAGAGGCTCCTATAAAATAAATAAGATTGCAAAATTAGCATATAGACAAGAATGAATAAATTTAACATGACTTTTGTGACTTAAAGTGTGCATGATTTGATTGCGAACGTATGCCAATTTTTTCAAGTATTAAGTTTACTGTGCTGAATGGTACTACAAACAAAAAGACGATTTTAAAAATAGTAAACTCCACACTCACAGTGAAACTTTTTGCTGCAATTTGCATTATACGTTCTCGTGTAAACAAGTAATAGGTATCATTATAATATTATGATACCTATTATACGCGAAGGCAGATGTTTCTCTGCAAAACATAATGGCTTTTAATTTCAGTGGTAAAAAATAAAGAAAGAGCATAAAAATTGAATGTAAACTATTATTAAAGAGATAGTAGACAAGAAAACATGGACATTCTCCCATAGGGTTGCATGAACATTAATACTAATAATAAACACAACAATAAAACAAAAAGTTCTTAGAGGAACATGTGCGAATTGGAGCAGGACGAACTACAGTGGTGAATTACACATTAAATAAAATAAGAGAAATATTTAAGCGTCTGTTTGTGTCTTTCCATTCATGTAGTTTCGTAAGACTAACTGGCAAATGAAATAAAAATAAGTTTTTTGCGAATTTGGCTACAGACCAAGATATTCTTCTCCTTCGACGACATCGACAGCAAGTTTAGGATAACATTTGAGAAGAATACGAGCGAGTCTCGTGTGAAGCCGAGTGTCACAGATGATGAGCACATGGAGAAGAGTCTCTCCCAAAGAGCCACGGTATTGCATTTGCCAACAAGCATCATGATCTTCCCATCTGCCTAATGGATCTGTTCTACTGCTTGCTTCCACTGGAATCACCACCTGCATCATGTAACTCTGTTACTTGATCCGCATCCAATGAACTTTAACTTAACCCTTTAAATCCTATACAAAAGAATATAGAAGAGAAACATATGAAAATACACGGAGGCATTTATTTACATGCTTAGTGTTCCGGAATTTCCATCTTAAATACTCCGTTCTACTGATAGACTGCCCTTTTCCTTCCTTATACATCAAAATTCCAAATTGCTCCTTTATCAGCTTCTCCACTTCAATTGCACCACCAATTGTATACGCATCGATGAGCTCACCCCCTTTCTTATAATTCGCCAGTTTGTACAACAAACAATCGTCATCATTTGAAGCCTAAAAATTGCATGAAAAAATTTACTTTGATATCTGATTGCCTATGATGAATTTTATTATACAAACCTGTGAAATGACCCGATCCAATACGGAACCAGGGTTGATGATTTCATTTCTCACACAACAATTTCCCATAATTGCCTCGAAAGTTATTTAGAAAATATTTGTATGCATTTGCATTGCAGTAAGTGAACGTTCCTAGAACTAGAACTAAAGCGTATATGTCTTAGCACAGGCACAGTAATAAAGTCACACGTATTCAGACTTTTATATTGATGAATGTATCCACAATTAATATTTTTATTATCAACACGATTTTCAGTTCACTTGATATGATTTTTCAACTTTGACCATAATACCAAGACTTAGCGATGATGGTTTTTGCTATTTACAGTAAAGTAATCCTTACAAGTTGCGATTTAAGGTTATAGTTGTATCAGTAATATTATGTAATAATGTAATAGTTAAAATCATACAATTATATTACGTAGAGTATAAGACAGTGTCACAGATATAGAGATTTGAAAAACAATGTCACTAGTAAATAAAGATGTTTTAGTATTAGTTCATTTCATTCACCAAACATCGTACTACAACCAAGAAGCACTCAATGAATTTGGTGTGCATATACAACTAGTAACTTCAGTTTCAGTTTACACAACACAAAAACACAATGACACGCATTAATTCAATGAATTTGACAAAAGGCTTTTGTGCAACGTGTTTTTAACTATAAGACATAAGATACACGTAGTAACACACTTTTACACAGAATTAAAGTAGCAGAGCACTTTCTGGATTTTTATCACAAGTATAATAATTACAAATAGCACAATTTAATTTTTCTAGCAATAGTAGTAGTAGCAATACTTTAAATTCTTTATACAGTAAGAAATGCTCAATTCATTTCAAGAATTTGATCCTATCAGATCCAAGGATTTTCTCTACGTGTCAGACAAGACGATACGAACACTAAACATTATGTAACATAAAGTAAAAAGGACTATACACAATTACCACATACGAAACAACAAGACAAAGGTTACGGCTATGATTTATCGAGTGTTTGCAATATGTGAATACAATAAATCATAAATATTTACTATGTGATGGTTTACATAACTTTCACACACCAAACCATTCTTTAACATACAATATTAGTTTTTAAGACTGAAGATACACTTGATATATTATAATATTAAACACGTCGAATTTTTGGCAGTACAACTTTTACTAGAGCAGCAGATTATAACATAACTGCGTAGGCGTACTTAAGTAAGTAGAACGGCTCGATGAAAATCTATCGACAAAACTTTTCGCATTATTAGTATCTTAGCACCTTCAAGTGTACGAGGTACGTTTACGTATATTATAGGTTTCATAAAACAAACAAGAGTGAAGATTCTATAATATACATATCTTTGTGTAGATTTTAGCAAACAAAATGATTGACCTTGCTCATGTTTTATCCCGACTGTGCCCTGTTAGGTAGAATAAAGAACTACGATATCTTTTTGTTACCAACATAGTACATGCGATAAAAGAACAAAGTAAATTGTAACAGAGTAAATTGTAATTTACATACACAGGAACTTACGTAGGTGTACTATTTATAAACAATAATGTGTAGGATTCTATATAGGTATATTTTTAGAATTATATTTACGATATTAATTACAACAACATTAGCTAGCTAAAAATTTACCTGCCGAAACGATCACGTAAAATGAAACGTAATAGTTTATTAGCTGTGATTTCATATTTTTATATATACATTTGCTTTTACGATGCGGGTGTCCCAATATATTGTTAATTTATTTCTCGCTCTCCAAGCTAAAACTGTTTTCGATGTCATTGTCATTGCCATTCTCTGATGAATTGCCTAAATCGCTGCTACCATCGTGGTCTGTGTTATGAATCGCTTTGTGGTGGTTCACGAGATTGTTATGCGTCTCGTTAGAACCGAAACCATTGAGAACGGGAGAGTCCTTGAGACTAGTACAACTTTTGTTAATATCTGTATCGATTTCTCGAAGAAGTTTACTCAATTTGCTCGTAACGCGTCGTGAATATTCTGCCTTTCTTCCAACATCTGATTTATAATCATCTGTGATCAATTCTTTGAACAGAGGATTCGGGTTGTATTT
Source organism: Pogonognathellus flavescens (assembly GCA_019776165.1). Lineage (NCBI taxonomy): Eukaryota > Metazoa > Arthropoda > Collembola > Entomobryomorpha > Tomoceridae > Pogonognathellus > Pogonognathellus flavescens. The sequence goes on along the minus strand of JABASD010000716.1, from coordinate 40,977 downwards.
ACTGAGAAGCAAATTCGGTGATGGTGAACGTTGATGTGGTCCACTTCCGCCGCTAGAAACAGAGGACAGACCCGCTGATATATTTGTTCCCGATGAAGCAATTCCTGAAGTTCCGAGTGAAGATGAAGAATTCGTATTCTTATTGCTTTTGTGATTTCCGTTGACGGATGATTGTCTTGATGGGGATGGGGAAGTTAATTTTACGGATTGGGATCTTTTTCGGTCAAGAGAATTGAATCGATTGTAAAAGCTTTTTCTGAATATTCGATCTGAAACGCTTTCTTCTTCGTCCAATACAGACATTGAGCGAATCATTGATTGTTCTGTACGTTCGTTAGAACAAACTGAAGATGAATCATCGACGCTGTCGGAAATAGATGTTGGAGTCACAGGACTCAGTGCAGTGTCTTCACCATTGTGTACACCATTTTCCACGTGGTTTTTGTTAGAAAATGCCTCTTGGATGTTTATTTCCGGAAGAATCAACGGAGATGTTTGTTTTGGGCTTATTTTCTCCACAGGTGAAAGTGCGTCACCGTTTGAAACTCCATTTTGCCTCTGAAACCGCGGAATAAAAGATGATGAATTTCTGCTACCGTTACTTCCTTCATTCGAAAATATTCCCAGAGAGTGAGGTCGTCGAGGTTTGCTTTCCACCGGAGGAGCTAAACTGTTTTCAACCGGAGTCATTTCTCTGGTTATCTGAGGAATATTAGAAATTGCTGGAGTTGACGTTGGTGTCAAATGTGTAACAACACTTTTTCTTTTCATTTGAGCAACTTCTGCGGATTTTATTAATTCGACAGCGTCCTGTTTGATGCTGTTGATATTCGGCAATGTTTCAACATCTGAAGTACCGTTGCAAATAGTTTTGACCTCTGGTGACGGTGACGGTGTGCATCTCTGTTGTGCTGGTATATTAGTCGGTGCCGGTGTTTGTGGTGGCTGAGGTGGAGGATTTTCTCTCGGCAAAGTGAGGACACTGTCACTTATTGTTCCAGCATACACTGATTGAACTCTTCGTCCTATTCTTGACGCTGTTCCAGATGGTGGCTTACCACTTGGTATGCGACTGACAGAACTATTCTGTGAGCTCGGTGGCAAAGTATTTTCTTCAAACTTTCTAAATTTTCCCAACATGAAATTTACAGTACTTGCTCCAAATTTTGATTTAGGCTTCTTTTCTGGAGACACAGCTCTTTGTAACAGAACACTTTCGCTTACTTGTTTCACATTACTTTCTTCAGTGAGACTATCTTCACTTGGAGGCTCGGGAGTGTCGCATGGTGGTACTGGAGAATCCTTTGGAGAGGATGTTTGTTCACGACCATCTTTTTCACCTGTTGGGCTACTGTCACTTTTTTCTTTATTTGCTTTTCCAGTCATTTTGTCCCATTTGTTCTCTAAGCTTTGCAGAAATTTTGGCTTTGAAGAAATCTTCGATGATGACTTACACTTTTGAGGTGAAGCGAGTTTATTCTGATCACCACTTTCTTTATCTCCAGATTTTTCACCTTCAGTTTGTTCCTTTTCCTTCTCTTTGGTAGTAGGAATTTCCCTAGGAGCTGATTTTCTCTCTAGAAAACGTGTAATCCTTTCCACACTCGTTGCTCGTACTTCCCGTTTCAATTTGGGAGTTGATGGACACGCAGATGAAGTTACAGGCTTCATATTCACACTATTGCTGCTCTCATTTACAACATTACTAGCTACATCAACTTTTGCTTCCGTTGGGGGTGGAGATGTAACCCTTGCAACTGATTTTGACCTTTCACCCGTACTTGGGAAACTAGAGATACTCAACGGACGGTGCTGCTTGATGGACACATTTGGCCACTTCGGGATATGTGACTGACTTGTTGTAGTTGGTGATATGATTGGCGCAGTTTCAGGTGGAACTGGTTCAGATTCCTTAATAACTGATGGCTCCGCCACTTTTTTCGGCTTTGATTGTACAATTGGAGGCGGCATTAAGGTAGCTGTAGGTTCAGGTTCAACAACAGGAGGACTCAACGATGGAGGAGAAACTAGCAAAGGTGTTGTTGGCTTTTTTGGTTTCGGTTTTGCCAATGTAATTGTTTCCTCTGGCACATCTTCGACAGGGATATTTGTTGGCACATCATTGTTGATAAAACTCGTTTCATACATTGTATTTGGTCTTATTGGGGAAGTCTGATGAACTTGCTGGCTTGGATTGAGCAATTGAAACCGTCTCATTTCAGGATTAATGTTGTTACTCAAACTATGGTAAAACTGTTGGTAATTATTCATTTTTTCTTGGACGCTAAGTTTACTACCACTACTATTACTACTAAGGTTAGATGTTGCTAAGGAGGAATTTGACCCGCCGACCCACCCATTATTACATTCCCCCGAACTAGCACTACTAATTTCGGGTCCCATATCATTTTTTGAGCAGTTTTTTGCAAATGCTGAAGGTCCTAAAGACCTTTCCCTATCCGGAGTGTCCCTACTGAGCGATCTCAAGCGAGACGAGAAATACGGAGACCCATTCATACTAGAATATGAAGAAGTGGGTTCCACGAGACGAGAGGCAATTCCTCGAACAGCTCCAACCATAGAGTCCATTTGCGGTGTCATTGAGGAAATATTCGAAGAATAATCCCGATCACGCTCACTGTAGCTTCTGTCATAATTCTTCAGGGATCTCCTGTGAAAAGGCAAAGTGTGTGTTGAAGTTGCAGACGCAAAGTCTGTGTTGCTCATTGTTCGTCCATAAGGGCGACTTGTTGGAGGATGATATGCTCCAGCTGATGATGAAGTAATGGAAGAATCTCCACTTTCAGAGCGTTGAGAATAGAAAGACGGAGAAGACCGCCGTGCATGAGCAAGATTCAACGGGAGCGAACGTACTGATGTTCCTTCGCCACCGATTTCTGACCTTCTTCCTCCTAGCCCTCCTAAGTCTGTAAAAATTCAAAGCAAAGTAGTTTTGAAATATCATTCCATGAGACATAGGTTGGGTGACTTGAGACAATAATGGAAACTACCACAGAACAGTACAGAGAGAAAAGTATCAAATAACGGTAACGTAATAGTTGGTCAATTGTTGGTAAACAGATCTTAGTTTGGTTGTCTTAAAAATGACATTCCAGCTTATTTGACACAATTTCTGTCAAAACGGTATAAAAGATAAAAATAAGGGGTAAGTGGACTAAGGGGTGACTTGGGACAGCACAAAAATTGCATGTTGTAGAACTGAAAAAAGCAAAATAAACAAAACACGAGCAATTATGGTCCCAAGAAAAGCCCCCAAATCAACATGTAGAAAAAAAGATATTAAGATTATTCGTCTCAGTGAATAGTTTTTTTGTATATGTTATTTGTTTCATTTATGGTCAAAGTCAATAGAATTTGTACTGTTGGAAATTTTGAAAGTTTTCTACTCAAGAGTGCTACAGAGTAAAAAAATGATAGAAAATCTGTAGTATTACAGTATTTTGAACTAAAGAAAAGTATCGGGCCATAGACCATTAGTCCCAAGCCACCCCTTTGGAAAATATTTAAACAGATAAGTTTTGTGTGTGCCTTGGTCTTACTATATACAGAAAGAGTTAAGGGCTCCAGTCAATCAACAGTGAACCAAGAGAACAAGTGGAAGAAGTCAAATCAGAAGTTTGACTGAAGAAGGGAAATTACTTGAAGAAATGCAAGAAGAAATGTATGTGTGATTTCATGAAGAATGGATGTAGTACTATAAGATGCGGAATTTAGTCTTGATGGAATCTGAATCTGAACTACAGCTCAGGCCAAAGGTCACATCACAACTGCACCATCAATCATTCAATACCAAAATACAGTAAAAAACAAACTACAAAAGTAATCATGATAATAAGTAAAATGTAAAGAACATTAAATGACAACAGTATACCATAGTAGAATTTAGAATATAAAATCTGAAGAATAAACACTACATAAAATAAGGATATAAGTACAAAAACAGAAAACTCAAAAGAAAAAACTGTATCAAAAATCCATGCCAAATCTTTCATACATTTTGGACAACGACCATAAAGCTTCCTCTTCTAAAGAAATTGTTGATAAAGAAAAATGTTCAATTAATGTCTATTATTTTTTACTAAGAATTTATCTGTATGACTGAACTACAGAACATGGTTGTAAAAAAGTTCATGCAAAATATTTCTCTGCTTCTTGGTGTTGAAAATCGTAAAGTGCGGACCTAGTAAAAACATATACACAAAACAAAAACGGGGCAAAAGTTAATTGTGCTTTGTGTGACACGTCGAACGAAAGATTACAACTGTCTTCGTCGTCATACTTCATGTCAAATCGGTAAATGCATACATTTCTGTTGGATTCGCAACATTTTATTTCAGAATTCAGAACAGAAACAGAGGAGAAATCCAATCCAAGATAAAATATTCACACTACATAATATTTTAGGACAGAGAATACATTTCATGACTGCATCTAAAGCTCAAGAGAAAGAAATCTGAGTAAATAATGAAAGTTTTCAAGGTGGAGTGTGGACAGAGTGAGGAAAACGGAAAAGTAAGAGGTAGAGAGCTATTACGGCATTGATGAGACGAGAGACGATAAGATAACAATTGGGTAAGGCTATTAAACGAAAATACACAATTAGCAAGTACATTCACAAAAGAATTCATATATCAAGACAGACGCGTCACAGTTCCCTTCTCGTCACTCAGATTTGGAACGTGAGTCTGACACGGACTCAGACTGTGGTTTGTCTCCGTCCTCGTTCCCAACACCATCATCATCATCCTCTTCAATCTCAAACTTAATTACAAACTCATTCCGAACATTACTACCATCACCCCCACCACCCTCATTAATATTATTGTTGTTATTTTTATTATCATTATCTTCGTCCTCTCCATCATCCCCGCTATCATTGTCATTCTCGTCGTCACCATCATTTTCATTATCATTGTTATTGTTATTATTAGAAGAAGATGAGGAACAAGAGTTATGATTATTGACAACATCGTTACCATCTGAATTATCATTATCGTCATGATTAGTATTATCGTTCTGCTTGCACTCACTTCGCGACGGGGCATTATGTGCTGATGCTGAATGGGTATCACTGTCTCCAGACAACTCCCGGCTCAAACTTCTTCTCCAGCCACCTGAACCCGGATTCATTGTTACGGTGACAGAAGGCTCTCTTGAAAAGGCACGGTGATGATTCATTGAATACGTTCCAGGAGTAGTACTTGTGTAAGATCTTGATTCTGACGGTGCTCTACCAATTAACAAAAAATTACAAATCTTCATCGATAATTATTCGGGGATTAATAGTTACATAAGAGAATGGCATAGTTAAAATTAAATATTTTAAATGTTAATCATTCACGTTTAGTAATAACGTGAGTTTTTTAACACAGTTTACCATTATAGATAAACATGGATGTATCAACAGGGGAAATTTATTCTCATTCATACCACTACCTACCTAATTGAATAATTTCCTAGGTAGGTAGAGAAGATACCTACACATTTTTAAAGTTTTCATTTCGTAGATTAACATGGATAGCGATATGTTTAAAATATATCTTCTGAACATCATTAATATAGTTTTTACGTATGTAGACGAAAAACAAACGAACCTTGCCATAAATTCTCTTAGCGGTGAATTACCCCAAAGGGCAAATCCTGGAGGGTCACTTCCACTAGTAGTAGAAGCCCAACTGGGTCCAACACTATCTTCTCGGTTGAGTCTTCTGGTAAGGTTTCGAACTCTATCAAGGAGGTTAGAAAATAGGGACTCGGCTGTCAAAACTTCAAATGCATCTTCCTCATCTTCTTCCGCGGAAGAAAACGAGTCACTTCGATCCAGCGGCATGTCACTCCGTCTCATCCTGGGTCAATGGACACAGTACAGCAAGACTCACCAATTATTCATCGTTCAACGCGTCAAAATCTTAAAAGCATCATTCCCAAGACCCATAATAAGCCGGCTTTGTTAGTTTACAGCCACTACACTAAAGCAGCAACACACGTCACGACTAACCTGTAGCGTTTGAACGTCCCTGCCGCTGAGGTCGTATCAGGCTCATCCCCTTGACTTCGACTTCGCACATGCGAAGGTGGAAGAGCAGAACTCACAGCAGAACTTCTTCGGCTCGTCGTTGCCGAAACGGATGGTTCATCCTCCAAACTTGAATCACTCAAAAGACTGCTGTAACGCTTCTGGCGTCCAAAACGACCCGAACGTAGTCGACTGTCCATCCGGAAGTCATCTTCCGCCATGGAAGACATGCTACCAGCTATTGAGGCTTCAGCTGCAAGATCTTCTTTAGGAGTCACAGTTTGTCCACTTGCTTCGAGTTTTATTGGAATTAAGAATTCCCGTGGTGACTTTCGAATTGCTTCAGGCTTCGGTAATGGTAATGCCATGCTACTTTCAGTGTCTGAAGAATTCTGTCTAGAAAATGCAGAATTAGCAGAATCCATCCTTTTGAAAGAATCGAGTCTGGGTGGCAGTCGCGGAATATGAGTTGTTGATGTATTTCGCGAACTCGCTCCACTCGTTGTTTCACCGGATGTTTCATCTGTCAGTTTTATCGGGATGATTCTTTCCTGCGAGGCTGCAGCAGCAACTGGAAATGATACTTCGGCTTTCTGAATCTTTGGCTTTCCACTTTCACCCACGGGAGCAACAATTTCTGATTTGATAGAAGCACTTTGTGTTTCCGGAGCTTTGCTTATTTTCGCGTTGCGTGGCAGTGTAGAAAACTTCTTGTCTTCATTTAGTCCTTTGTCAGCCGAGCCGGATGTTACGATTTTTGTAATTACGGAAGAAATTTTCTTTGCAGCTTGTTCTTTGTTCTGGGGTGGAAGTTTTGTTAACAATTTTGGTTTTTGCTGATCTGCAGAATTTTCAATAGCAGCCGGGAGTGGATCTGTAGTTGTTGGAACTGCTGATTCTGGTGGACTTGTTTGGACTGGAGGTGTAGTTTTTCCTTTGACAAGCATCATTGCTGTTTTAGGACCTCCAATACCTGTATCAAGAACCACAGGCTTCATCTGTTGCTCTGTAGAAGCTTTCTTTGGTGGGATGACTTTGGTTGACTTAATAGCAATATCTGTAATTGTCGCTGCAGTTGATTGTGACACCGTGGTATCATCAGTAGTCGTTTTGGCTGAAATATCTTCACTGAGAGTCGAGGGCTCAGGAGATGGGCCTAATTCTTGCTTGCTAGGCTCTTCCTTTTCTACAGCTGGTTTCTTCATTATTTTTGGCTTTGATTTTGGTGATGCTGTTGGACTTTTCGTTTTCTCTTTGCCTTCTCCAGCATTGACTTCTAAACTAGTTGCAGTTCCATTAGTTTTAGCATCTGCGTCAGTTTTCTCTTTGGATTCCACCACAGCTGTTTCGTTACGTGGGCTGGGTGATTTGGATTTTCGTTTTTTGTTTGCATCATCAGCCTTTGGCTCTGGAATTTTATCTTTTTCATCTTTTTCAGCAGCTTTCACCACCTTTTTAGGTCCTTCAGTATCGCTGTCTGATTTAACTCCTAATTTTGCTTCAATAGCTGCCTTTGACTTCGACAACGAAGACACATTAATGACTGGTCTAGGAGGTTTAGCCTCAAAACGACTTTTCGCATCAGACACCTTGAAAGAAGGAATAACCAGTTTCTTGGCCTTAGGTATAACCTCCGAAGTGGAATTTGTTGAAGTTTTCGTGTTGAGATTTTGTATCAGTTCTGCAGTCTTCTGAGATATTACCTTCGAATTTCTCCTCTCTATTCTTGTCGGAGAAACTTCAGAAGAAGAATCTGATCGTTGTTTAATCAACTTAGGTCTACTTGAAGTAGATGTTCCTTCCTTTTCTTCTTTCGGCTTTTCTCCCTTACTACTAGCTGGTTCTGGCGAAGAAGAACTTTCCGCTTTCTTTTCTTCTTTTTTCTCCTCCTTCTTTTCTTCCTTCTTTGGACTTTCTTCTTTTACTTTATTAACAGGTTCATCTTTCTTCTGTACAGTCTCTTCTTTTTTCACACTTTCTTCAACTTTTGATACTTTTTCCTCCTTGGGAACCGCAGGTGCTATAATTCCAACTGGACTTGGTGGAACTGGAGCTGTGGGTGGTGGAGGGGGTGGCGCATCGACAGCTTTAGCTTTCACAACCTTTTTCTTCACAATTGGCGTTTTGGGTGGTTCAGAGACAGCTTTCTCTTCCGGTTTATTTTCCACAGAGGCAACTTCGTCTTTCTTTTCCACAACTTTCTTAACCGTGAATTTTGATTCTGCTGGTTTTGCATCTGTAGCAGCCTTTGCAGGTGTCGACGCAGCTTGCTCAACTGGCTTCTTCTCTTCAACAGCCTTTGTTTTAAGTTTATTAGGCACTTCTACTGCTTTTTCCGGTTTTGGAACGACAGATATTTTCGGCTGTTGCATTTTATCTTTTGATTCTTTGAGTTTTCCTTTTCCTTTAATTTCCGCCAGATCTTCAGCAATAGTCTGTATCTCACTAATTTCACTTAAAGTATCACCCTCATCATCATTATCGCCTTGTTCATCCTCTTCGTCCATAATTAAATCTAGCAACGGAGAACTTTTTGATTTCGTTTTGACTTGTTGCGGCTTTCTCTTTGGTTTTGGCGGAGCTTCACGAGTTTTTTCTTTACCTTCACCCTGCTTCTTTTCATGATTGGCAATGGCATTCGAAGAATCAACAGCAGCATTGGTAGAGGCGGCCGCTGTTTCACCAGGAGGCAGCGTGGAAGAAGCTCCTTCTGCATTCGGAGATTCAATCACAACTTGAGAATGGTTTATGTTATATGCAGGAGCAAGGGAAAGCAATAAATCCAAACGGACTGGAGTTTGATTTGCCAATTCTTCTGCAATTCCCAAACATTGTTTATCAAAACTCTGATTGATCCATGGATGTGAACAGACGTCTTTTATTGTTGATCTTGTTAATGGATCTACAGTTAACATTATTTTTATCAGTGGAGAAGCTTCCGCTGGCTTTTTTGGCTCGTAGTAGTCGCCATTCGAGATCTGTTTGACTAGTCGTTTGAAATTTGAGCCGTCAAAGGGCATCGCACCATACACCAAAGTATACAATAGCACTCCTAACGACCTGTCCCAAAGAAATTCCACGCAAAGAATAATTACCCAGAGTTTTATTTCATTCTGTTTCTCAACTATACAAACATCCAATGTTTTTACTAGCTTACCAACAGTCTACTTCCGGGCCAAAGTACGGTGTTCCTTTCACGATTTCTGCAAATAAATGAAAATAAGCACAATTATCAAATGCAACTTCGCGCATACTTCGGAGTTCAATTCATCTTTAAAAATAACTTGGAAAAGTATGCAGTCTAGCTAATTAAGCCATCTTAAACTAACAATAAGCTACAGCTTTTCATGCTTTCAGTGTGGCACATAATATTATGCAAAAAACAGTTAAATTAAATTATAATTTGCCCCAATACTACATATGAATAATTTTTTAATATTATTTACATTCATCTACTTTAGAATACCTACTACTGTAAGAAGACAAGAATAAAAATTACCAGGAGATGCGTACAAAGGACTTCCACAAAAAGTTTTGAGCAAATGGACATCATCAAAAACGTTGCTTAAACCAAAATCCGCTATCTATACATACGACAAATAAATAAACATTTTTACTTCTAATGGAATACATACGTTGGTTGCGGTGAATGTTAGTAAATCATTACCTTTGCATTTGATGATTCATCCAAAAGAATATTTTCTAATTTGAGATCACGGTGACAGATTTTATGCTGAAAAGAAAGGTACAAAGGTAAACATTATAATTAAATCAATGTCAAATTTACGTTCTCCATATTTCCACATATTTCCATTAGTTTCCTCGCTACAACAAATCACAAGGATCTCATCATTCTCATCCATCAGTTCACAACTAAAAGGACTTTACAGCCAAACAGGCCGACACAAGCCTACCCATAATGTCTCACACCCAGACAGTCGACTCGACAGGAAGGCCAACGCTTTTACAACTACTACCTTTGTGACTAACACTAACACTCGTCTCATTAGTGATGCTTTTACTAGTATTTACCATGCAAACATTTATTAGACATACAAACCTATATACTATACCATCCATATATCCTGTACAATATTTTGAATTGCATAACCTACTTAATCATATTAACCCGTTTAAAATTGTTTACTACCATTGTAACATTCTTTCAAGTTTCAACCAAAGGTAAACTACAAACAGATATATACATACATACAATGATTCATACTATACTACATTTATACATAATAACTGTAACAAAACCATGGCTAACAAGAACGATGATAAGAAACGTTATAGTTTTTTGCAAGCAAAGCCATTACGACATGGATATCATTTTGTACTCTACACACAGAAGTGTACAATTGCGTCGTGTAATTTTGCAAACTTCTCTGTGTCTTTGGTTTGGGCTTGCAGCCAAAGACACATCTTTCTCTGAGACAAAAACGTAGCCGACCGACTCGACGCAGCTGAACTTACTAAACCATCAAATAAATGCTAGGACGGTTGTTATATGCAAACTATACTTTTTCCTTGCACCATAATTACAAAACATTGCAGTGTGCACTAATGTTGTCATTGATTATGAATGAGCACTCTTCGCCAAAATATACATTCTTCTCTCAATCGCAGGCACAGAGATAGGCTACGTTTTGCTTTTGCCAGGCTGGTTGGTAGTAGAAGCAAGAATTGAAAGACAAAAAACAAAAGGGACGTGTATAAACGAAGTAAACTCATTTTTGCTACTAATATCTGCATAAAATCATGTTGCTCGTGCCATGGATATTTGGAAATTATAAACAGACACACAGAGATGAGCTATTGCGAAGTTGACTTTCTAAGTATACTTATTGGCGTATTTATTCCAATCCATATTGTATATTATCATACAATGGATGTAGTATGTCAATGCCAAGTTGATTTGAGCTCAAGGCTTACACTCATTGTCATTCTTCATCTTCTTTAAAAATATTCCCTATGAAAATCTCACCAGAAGAATAAGTCGAAGAGATAAACCTGTCTATGATTGTTAAACTACAAAAAACATAATGTCAACATAAAAGTGATGGAAATAAATAGATTCGTTCAACTATGCAGATATATTACAGATAGAGGTGAGAGACTTAATGCTAAAGCTATACAATGCTGTCTGAGTATTTAACAGGAAGAGGGATTGGTTATGTGGTGAGTGGGTGGGCTGACATTTTACCACTGTTAAAACATGAAAGAACTGGAAAGCTGAAACTGTAAAACGGTAGGGAGAAGAAAAGGGATATAAATATTATCCATAATAGTTTAATAGTTAGTTACTTTATGACAGTAGTAAACTGCAGATGCAATTTGCCGAAAAATCCGTCTTGCTTCATCTTCTTGCAAAATTTTTCGCTCATTTAGATAATCGTATAATTCTCCACCAGCTGCGTACTCCATAACGAGTACCATCTTCTCACGATTTTCAAACACTGTCATAAACAAATTCAAACAATGTGTTAACAAGAAAATGTCCTCGGTAAAAAATTCCGAGTTATCATGAAAAATTATTTGCAATGAGTAATTTGAAAAGCCACTTTTCTACTTAGACTAAACGAACCTTCGTAAATGTGAATTATATTTGGATGTCTCACAGATGACATGATTTGAATCTCACGACGAATCCGAATTAAATCAGCCTCGGTCTCAATTTTGGATTTTTTAATAGTTTTGATTGCAACCTGGAAATGAATATAAAATATGAATACAGAAAAGCAAAGATTGTGAAGTGCACAGTTTAAAATGTCTAGGGTTAAGTGATAGGAAATTAAAGCTGGTCATGACATTCACTTTTATATTTAGTCTTAAAATCATAAACGATAATTTTTTGCCTTCTGCTTTCATTATGATTAGTTCGTGCATTCAAAGGCTAAGAAGCAATGTTAAATCAGATGTTAGCGAACTTCCTGTGAAAATTATTTATTGACTCAGAGGTTTTATCAATACACTAATGGTCTTGGAGTTTTGGATGTCTTATAAACATTACGAAGATGTGAGTCATATCTAAAATATCTGCAAATTTCATTACTGAGAAAAAGCAATGCATGATTGGATGACATTTAACTGTAATCGAAGCATAATATTACACCTAGAACTGAAGTGTCGTCAACTTGACATTATTCTTAGGTCTTGATCTTTTACCGGGTACTGCGCTGAGTTTTCGGTATAATTTAAGTGATCGAGTAATCATTTACACATTTTCCAAACAAAATTAATACTCAAGCCAAGAAAATTAACCCAAAGCAAAACAAGCTTGTATCAAAACATGCAAGTTCGTGCATGCTCTCACATACTATTATTATTCTCATCTGTTTAAATTGAACACTGTCTTCGTCTATACTCTAAACTACATTAGCACGCTACTGCAAATACAAGCAAACATAAAATACAGTTAATGCAATTAAATATCTCTCTGTGCACAAGTCAACAGAGTATTTTTTGTTTGCCGTCTGTAACTCCGGGGTTAAGAATATCTACGAAGAAAATGAAGTTCATCGAACATCTTTAACGAGTGCCATTGCCATTTCACTTTATGTGAAGAAACTGATATAGTAGCGGAGGCGTATCATTGCGTTTGTTCAACATACAAAATACAACAGCCAGCCACAACCCGAATGCAATTCAAAGAAAACAGAATTCCTAACCCTTCGTCTTACTATCTCCTACTGTATGTACATAAGCATTTAAGTAAAAGCAAGGTACACACAAGGTATAGCACATATCGACATATCTCATTACCAAATCTCAATTTACCGAGATAAAACAAAGTACTCAGTCGAGACAGAATGCGAAATCATTAAAATTCAACAATGTGTACCTAAGCTACAAGAACAGTATTTTCGGTGGCTACACAAACTGTATACTGTTGTATAATTTGTTATACACTCAAATCTCCTATAATAAATACACGTATAATTTGTAGTTGCAAGTCTGTAAGCATAACTTAACTACCTAACTGTTTACAATTACGAACAATGGTAGTCTGGAACCAGGTATTCGTACGCACAAAGAAAGAGAAAGCAAAATACGTGTTAAAAAGCAAAATGCCGGTAAGTATGCCGACATTATACCGACTCCCTTTGAACCTACACCTTATATACAAGAGTAGAAATAATACTGGGATGTCAAATGTATATAACGTCATGGAAAATCCGCCAAAAGGCAATTCCAATTGGTTGGATGAAATTTAATCCTATAAAATCTTATAACCTGTCTAAACGTACATTGTATGTGAAATGTGACATGTGTGTGTAGTAGATAGGGGCAGGAACTTTTCGCTAAATATATTTGACTATATTTACTGGAAAGAAGAATTAAAGGCAAAGCAAACAAGTATATAAATTATCAACTTATGTTCTTCCTCGCATTTCTTAGTCGACAACATTGCATTGGAGGAAATATTACGTGTGTACGATATCTACTCACTCATCTATATAAAGCATTTATTTACGTCCACATCACATAATACTACACATACAAAACAGGAGATGTTTCTTGTGGAGTTGTGCAGTCGAGATTCGAGACTATTACAGTCAACAGCCGAGTAGAGTAGTAATAATAATATTGTAAGCAGCACAGAAGACGTAGCAGACACATAGGAAGGCTGTGTAAAGCTCCTACTACTACACAACACACTATAAATTCGGATACCGACTCAAGCAACTCTGAACGGATGACAAAACAGTCTATTTATAGCCTTGCCACATTTTCATTTCACCCTTTAGCTGGGTTAATACCGAAGAAAATACGAAATCCATGACACTCTTCTTGATTAGAGCACTGAACTTGCCCTGTCTTGTCTGTCTTTTTTAAATAGAAAATCTGTATTGTTACAAATATACCCGGCCTAGTGCAATTATGTTATAAGAAACGTAACACGAACTCATGAATTGGTCACACATAAAATTGCAATTATTCAATCAATTAAAAGAAGTAAAAACATCATGGTTTACTTTTGCTATAATGCATGTTGCTTTTTGTATGCACAATTATGTATGCACTTTATATACATGCGACAAAAATGTATGCTGTTGCAATTTATTAATGGTAAGATATCACCAGAGTTGATTGTTCTGATTTCTTCGTTTTCTGCACCTCCTACACATTAGCTCACATAAAAATCTGTACTATAGCTAGCTGTAATATATGTAAAGAAGTAGGAGGAAAGTTACCTATATAATTACATCTACGAAACAACATATGGCTTATGTAAGTAATACTTAGTAATGTATATTGAATTTTTTGCCCTACGCTCAGTGCGTTTAGTTTATGCTGGTAAGTGTCGCTTTGTAGTATTGTACTAAAATACATGAACATCCTGAACATGTACACATACATGTTATAGCTAATCTCCTGTAATTAGTATCGTCATAGCCTGCCCCTGCCACCACCACCGACCGAAGTGTTAGACGGGTTGATTGCAATGCTAATTATATATTTAGACTTTAGACCCGTAAGAGATGAGATTGATATTCTGTTAATTTCTACAGTTACTCAGAAAAAAATTGTCATTTCGGAAATAATTGTGTATTAATTACTATTATTACAGATAGGTGTGACAAAATCGATTACTTTCAGTTTGGGGTTGTTGTAATTGAAATCATTGCATTTATTTAATGCAGCAATAATTATTTTAATTAATTAGTAACGACATAAACATCACAGGATTGCCTTATCGCCTACACAAACTCCTGCGGTAGTAATATTGCAACCAGGAAATACTCACGAAGAAAATTATGAGGCTACGCTACACTCAATTAAAAATAAAGAGTAGCTGTTTTGAGTTGGGTTATTCGATATAATCCGTTTGATGTTGTAAGGAATTCATCATCATAAAAGCTAATTCTAAGAGAAAATCGTCATAAAACTGTGTAGACATCATAAAATGATTCATCTGAACAGAATGCACACAATCTGGGGAAACCAAGCTTCTATAAATATTGGCATGACTTTTCAGGTATTCCGTAATTCGTGGGCGGAAGGTTGCAATGGGATGCACGGACATGTGCAAACTATATAGCGCTTTCAACTTGCGTCGTATCGTCTATCTCTCTCTTTCCATTTCTCTCTAATTCAACTGTCTTTTATTCAACTTATTACGATTACTCTCTGAATGCGTGGTTGTGTACAACTTCACATTTTTACATTGTCTCATTTTCCCTCTTTAAGTCAGCCTCGATTAAAATACAAACACCTATAAATAAGTAGTAGATAGCAGAAAGCAAGATCAATACCGGACCGGGTGTACCTATGTATAATTGATTTTTAAATGCCTAGTTTTAAAACACATTACCTACTTATCTTCGTTAAGATAAAGGTGTAATTACAATTTAAATTGGGTTAGATGCCTAATCTTCCAAAAACGGTTACCTAAAATGTAAAAAAACCAATAGTAAAAATGGATCTACTATATATGTGGAATGTACAAATTAAAAAAGTAGTAGTACTATTGTTGGTTACTTGTTACTTATTATTAGTTCTGTATTTGTCAGCACAACAGATATAATTTTTAAGACATGAAAAAATTCTGTTATGAAAAACTGGCAAAAAAGCCGATGGTTTCGTTTACAATATCCATGCTGCGTACTAGGATGTACTGCGTGTTATTATTTTGTAGTATTATTATGTGTTATAAAAATGAACGAGACATTGGAATAAAGAAAATGGTAAAAGTTTAATATTCTAAGTTCTTTTCCGCTCAGACTTGACATGTTATATTCAAAGTGGGGAATTCCCCGTGGCTTGTACTTTACATGGTTGTATTTATCTTCCACTACTTAAACTCGCGAAGGCGAGAGATGATACGCTGAATGCACACAACGGGTTGTTAAAAAGCGTTTAATAAAAAGGAAAACGCAATACAGACTTGCAGAAGAGATAGACAGATGTTGGCCAGAAAGCATTTTACTTAATGCAGAAGTCGTCTTTAAAATTCACGACCGTAAGTGTAAGACGAGCTGTTGAATGTTAAAAGTCTTGGAAACTCATAGAGGTGGTGTAATAAATATATAATGTTATACAATCTCTGTCCTTACTGCATAGTGAATGGTATGCTACTGTGGAAAAACTAATAAAACACAAAATATTATGTACATATTCATCCTTAAAAGCAGAATGCTATAATCCATGCAACATAACAATCATATTCTCATTGCATTCTATTTTCGAGTATAAAATTTTGAAGTTAGTATTAGTATAGCTGTGGGAAGAAAAATAAATACCATGTAAAATGCATGCATGTGTCTGTCATCGTATATACCATACCTCTTGTCCAGTTTCTTTATCGATTCCAAGCTGCACTTTTCCATACGTTCCTTGTCCCAATTTTCTTATCAGGTCAAATCTACAGAAAGGAATTTATGTAAATTTTACTATCATAATATAATATGGAAAAGTGAATGAGTCAACACGTTGCAATTTATGTTTTGAAAATACAAGTCTAGTAGTTTGGGTTATTGTATGTATATTATGTATCTACGTACCTTTGGCGTAGTCTTCCCCTGTTGTTTTGCACGTTGGAATTTTCCAACGCACCCATGATTCCACGGGATTGGTTCAAAGGATCGTTATGCTCCCGAAGAACCATTTTGAATTATTTGATTTTTGATTTATTTCACTTATTAGAATATTCTGATATATTTCTGTACTCTGTACTATTACTATACTACTAGACTACACTGCTACGCAGTTCTATGCATTTATATTTTCATGGCATGCCAAAAAGCTTTATAATACAAACACTAAACTAAAAACGAAGATGATTCACGATTTATACAGCAAATTGTAAAAGTTGTCATTTGTATCGGCTGGGCTTCCAAACCAGCACACATTCGAAACTTATCTGTAGGGTGGATGTGGATATGATAGCAATGCATGTCGGTGATTCACATCACGTAGTTCAGCAAACAAATAAAATGTGACTAAAGCTATATGGAAGTCAGATTTGCATTACGATGATCGGATCAGATTTTCAGAGTGTGTACTTTCTTCAAAGCAAACTGAACAGTTAAGACTTTAGCCAAAACTCAGATTCAGCCAACTCAACCAACAAACACACTCACTCCTTTTCTTTCACGACGATGACATACTTTTTCTCAATCCGATGTTCTAGAACAAATACAAAATAACTTTGTGCAACAATCATAAATATTAGCGGATAAGTTATTTCTGTAATGTAATGTGCACACACTGTTTTCAATGTAGAGTTTTTTAAAGATGAAAGAACTGTGTCACCGGAAATGGATTATTATCAACTGGTTGAGAAATTAAAAGTAAATTAAAAATAGTAGGTACTTCCACAAATAGAAAGTTTTGCAATTTTCTTTTTTCTTCCTAAAGAACTTACACTCTAAATACGAACCCTATTAGAGTTTAAATTACATAAAGAATTTCAAACAAAATGAATATAGGTAATTATCTGAATATCTCTCTATATTTCGGGATAAGTTAACATTCCAACAAAGAAAACACAAAGGGAAAATGCATGTATTGTTATAAAGTGATTTCCATGAAATAGATAGTTCTTCACGATGTAGCGTTAGTATTTTCGTTCATAATAAATGTCTATAGGACTAGCAGTAGTGACACAACACACTAAACACTTTCTTTGAAATCAGATTCGGGAGAGACTGAAGAAAGAGCCCGAAAAGTATTTAATACTCCACTGTCCACAAAATTCACGAATCACTTTGTGCTGCTGCTACCACTCGGATCTGAAGAACAAGGAAAGAATGAAGAGGAAGTGCAACGAAGCCAGTGCAACGCCCACTCTCTTACACTGTGTTCACTTTTGTAACACATTTTCACGGAAATTTTACAATTGCTTCCACGGAATTCCTCGTTCGTCATATTTCATTCTAATTAACGCAATTTAAACTGAAACTGGTGTAGGAAAATAAAGAGAAAACTAAACTATAACTGGTAAAATTGCTGGATTTCCCTCCTGAGGGGATATTTGCATTACTTTTCTCACTCTTCTGCTGGTGCTTTGATTTCTCGGTGCGGTGGACGAAGAGCAATGAATGGCGACGTGAATGAAATGAACAACGCGGAACAGGGAACACCAACAGAATCTACACGGGGTTTATATTTACATATGTCGCCTTCTTCCTATTTGACTTTTCTTTTCACCAATTTACTTACTTTACTACCGATTTCCATTTATTTGGCTGTGGCTGTGGCATTGTATGTTCATAGTAAAATGTATATTAGCCCCAGTTCAGCATATAAGACACTTTTCTCATCTTCGTTTCATAGTTTGCTCACCCCATTACATTACACACAAACTGTACTACACACACACACATACAGAGAGTATTTCCAGTAGCAGCAGCAGTAGTCTTCGCCAAACATATGTACATGAGAATGTATACACAGGGTTTTGTGTCTCAGAGTTTGCGGTAACAGCAGCATTAGCAGCAAAAGTCTGTATAGTTCATAACAGTTCGTTATCCAGTCCAAGAGTAAAGTTCTGTAAAAGATCACTCTCTATATACAATATTAGGTAACCAAAATACTAACTGTGTGTACTATTTCTATATGAAATCTTCTGAGGTATTGTGGATATAATGTGTATACTCCGGACTGGTTCTTTTTCCTACATTTAAGCATAGTAGAAGAATAAGAAGAGGTTTAAGCTAACGCTAGTTAATACTCCTTTGCGGTGTTCTCGGGGATTTGGCTAAAATTAGACCAAAGAGTCACAGCCTCAAAAATCCTATCGAAAATGAGATGATGATGCATACTTAAGTTACGTACGGCACGAAAAACATATTACATACAGTGCTGCAGAAACAAGGAGGAGGAAGAAAAATAACTGAGCAGCAGGACATTACATTACGGGTATCATATCTTGACTTACTGTCTATATGTATAAAATGTATAAAATTACACACACACATTACACACACACGGAAGACTTTTAACTTTCTTTGATATCAATGCATGTGTAAGTTTGTCGTTATTACCATGAAACCGCAATTCATGCGAAATGGATTTAAATGCACTTAAACAACTTAAACGTATGGATATGTAGCCCTAGAGTATGCTTCTGCATTTATGTACGTGGTTCACTAGCCTCAGTTGGCTCTGTTTGCGTTATTTCATCAATAATGTAATTCATGAACCGTAGAATAAAGTTGAATATACCTAAAACTAATTTAAAAATGGAAATAGTTGAAATTCAACTGTAAGTACAAACAAAATAAAAATTAAGTCCTTATTTTTCATTTAAGAAATGTACAGTAATTAGAAAATATGCACTGGCAATTGAGATGCGGGAAAGCTGTAGCTCATACTTACACAACATTAAATTGACATTCTGGCTACATATTGGATTTCACATACATCGCCTGTTAAATTGCTTATTTTTGCAAGCTGATTAAATATTGTACTCACCTTACGTGTTAGGTTAACCCAAATTTTAGACACTCTTTAGCGTTTTGTGGGTAAAGGTTTGAAGTTTTGAAATTTCGTAAGTTTACCGCAAACATCATAATATATTCCTTTAGTATAACAGAAAAGTTCAGAAAAGTTTAATATGTAGATCGTGGATGATCTGGTTGAATACGTTTTTGCACTTGATATCTTTATGTACAAATACAACTTGTGTGTACAACATGCAACTCAAGGTACATTAATTTTGCTTTGCTAAATAAATGCAAGTTAATGGTGAAAGTATAAAAAATGGAATTGTACTTTGTACTGCATTCAGTGAGAAATGAGTACACAGAGCGATAAAGGCGTAATGAACTAATTTTCGGGATGCTCGTGTCTGTGTGTGTCCTTCCGTTTAAATAGGTAAATAGGCAACCTTCAATTTCATTGCTAGCTAAAAGAATTCAGGAATTCATTCGAATAAAAGCAAAGAGTCGTTTGTGCAACTTATTGGAGTAATTAGTTAACTTCTATTGAGTTTCCTACTTCTATTAGCACCTCACACGCAGATGCATGTTTCGTTCATGCTCGTACAGCTAGAAACTGATAATTTGTCAAAATAACATTTAGCAAGTAAAGCAATTCACTAACGAAGCAAAGAGCATTCGTTTTTCTTTTTCGGTGCGTCTATGTAATTTGAATAATTATTTTGTAATTAAATTATAATAGTATTGTATTAAAAATCATTGTGAAAATCCGAAATATTTTACAGTATTTACAAGTTGTAATAAAAGTAGTAGATTTACATAGAGACTTTTCTTTGTTCTTGTTCTTGTTATCACATTGAAATTGTTGGCAAACATTTAAACACTTGATTGAATTCAGAAGAGAAGGGAGTGGATTGTGCAATAGTATTAGAGATATTTATTTTTAAAATCTCACAGAACAGATGTAAAAAATATCAAAGCAAATACTTAATTTGTGTATTTTGGGTTTTTATCGTCAACTTCTCTCCACATATGTGGTTCATGGTGCATCTTGTTACATTTCGGATTTCGGGCAAATTCATGAGACGATATTATTACACGCTTAGTCGGTTTGCCGTTAATTCAGTCAGCCGACTGAATGGAATCTTTTATAGGCCATTTATAACCTCCGATAAAGCCCAGCACTCAAATGATGTCTATTTTAGACTCTTACTGTTAAAACGGATTTTATGTAATCCTAAAGACCAAATTATTTTCGAAGTGAGATGATAGCTTATGTATTCCCACGTATGCTTTTAACAATTGTGCTAAAATTCCTACGTAAAATAATCAGAGTCAGTGTGTAATCCATGTCGTGTCTTGCTTAGACATTCACACATCTAGTAATTGAGATCTTCATTGTCCTGCGTATAATAAAGTATTAAATTGATTCTCTAAGTTAATTTATCTAAATAGATGTTTTGGAACAAGTAGTTATTTGATAAATACACAAAGATATTTATTTAGTCAAAATTTACTCAAAACATGGTACAAATATTCAATCATTGTCACAGATATAGCTTCATTTGATGTAAATCATATAAAATGTATCATCAAATGTATATAATTAACGTAATAATTACAGTTCCTTAAATAATAAATACAGATTTACACACATGATCATTTCCTCTACAATTAGCAAAATCCATCAATTGTTCTTGAGCAATAGTAAATTTACATTGAAATTGAGCTTTAAGATTAACTAGATACATATAGTACAAGTTATATAAATAATAATAAAGTTGTCATATTTTAAACAGAAATAAATACCTGTACATTTGAGCCTTAGTTCTAATGTACATTGCACATTTTACTCCTACAATAGTAAGGTTACAAGAATAATAATA
The DNA here is from genome assembly GCA_019776165.1 of Pogonognathellus flavescens. Classification (NCBI taxonomy): domain Eukaryota; kingdom Metazoa; phylum Arthropoda; class Collembola; order Entomobryomorpha; family Tomoceridae; genus Pogonognathellus; species Pogonognathellus flavescens. Next base: position 19,666 of record JABASD010000716.1, on the reverse strand, counting down.
AGAAATTCGCCAATGATACTCATACAAAACATACTACACATAACTTTAATATTTGTATTTTACAAAAGCAATTGATGTTTGTATTTTGTATGTGACAAAATAATTTGAGGGTTTCGTGAGAAAATTAATGATTAAAAATGATTAAAATTAGCTTACATTTTGTTTATGTACATATTAATTTAAATCAGCCATGTATCGACTTAGTACTGATAGTACGTAATTTCTTTGTTTCTGAAGAACTATTGACAAACGTATCATATAGGTACTCGGCACTCATAAAATGGGTAACTGGAATCTACTAGACAAATCAAATTCTGTAAATGCGAATCATCAGTAGTTTTAATTTGCATGAAAGTCGTAGGAAAAATTCGGCAAATTATTTTGCAAACTATATTTTACATGCACAGATTTGTCGCGAGGAAAAGTTAATATTAAAATGTACAGATTGCAATAAGTCAGTACATGTACTTACAGACAAAGTATTTTTATACTAAATATAATTTTATATACATATTACATTTTTCGTCACTGAGAAACTTGGATTGTTAAAAACTTTTCTAGCTTCTAGTTTCTGGTTATGTAAATCTGAAAGACATTGTGTTTCATGGAAAACTCCCATTGTGAATATATTACTTACAAGTATATAAGTAGTAACTATTATATGAAAATCTTTTACTTACTTTCGATTAAATAATTTAAGTTTATGTAGGTTTGTACAGATAGGTACATAAAGCAAATCTGTTACACTGCTATGTTACAAATATCATGGTAATAAATAATATGAGCTTAAAACTCTTTGTTGTGTTGAAAGGTTGAAAGACAATTGTTTGTACAAGCGTATGACAGTAAACGAAACATTTTCTTTTGACAAAGAAATAATGTTGTTTCATATAAAGCTCATTTGTATTTAGTACCCCAAAATTTGTTCGATATCTCCCAAGTCAACGGAAGAGATCCAGTCAATATCACTGAGAAGGCTACTTCCGATTAAAATGTCATTCGAAGGTTGCTCAATTTTCATGATGTTACTCATTTCCGCCAAACTTTCTGCTACATCTTTGGTATCAAACAATTCAAACGAAGCTTTGTCTACATTATTAATTGGAAACTCAAAAGTATTTCCAGAGTTTCCTTGTAAATCGTCATCCAGGATATTTGGTGTGTCAGGAGGAGTCAACGAAGTTACGGACGATGGGGCGGTGCTGCAAGGGGAAAGAGATTTGCTGGATTTAGAGTTGGGAATTTTTATCGGAGAAGATCCATTCGACAAATTCGGTGTGAAATGCATTTTAGCGTGTTTCCGCAGCGAAGAAGGATCCGTGTATCGTTTTCCACAAAGAGGAAAAATACATGCGTAAGGTTTTGTGTCGAAATGAGTTCGTTGATGCTTAGCTCGGTCAGATGAATTCGAGAAAGCTTTTGGACAGTAGGGACAAATGTATGGACGCTCACCAGTATGAGACCGAAGGTGAATCTTGAGATTCTCCAGACGAGAAAATGCTTTCTGGCAACCATCAAACTATATAAACAAAATCCTACATTAGGTATACGAAGTATATATTTCTTTTAAATAAGTTAATTTGTGGAAAATATTTTTATTTTTAAGATAAATCGTTTTTATGATATTTTTTGGAAAATTGATTGCCTAGTCTCATTCACACCTTTCTGACTTAAGAAACAGAAACAATTTCCCTAAAACTTGAAATAAGTAGAAAAACGGAAACAGATTTATTAATTACCGTGCATTTATTTGGTTTGTGTCCCGAATGAACTCTCATGTGTATCAGCAATTTATAGCGAGCATTGAAAGGTCGATTTCGTCTGGGGCATCCTAACCAAAAGCAGCTAAAGTCTTCCCGTCGTCCTTCGACGTGAACTCTCTCAATATGCCCTACGAGTGAATCCTTCAACAAATACAAATACAATATTATAATATGAATTTATATTATAAAGTAAATCTTAAAAATAGTAAAATAGAGAAGTTTTAAATTATTAGCAATACTAAGTAGATATGAAGAACTATTTTTTGATATCAGTCTAATGTTTAAAAATAATTAATACCTGTGAAGCAAACGATCCTTTGCAGTCAATCCACATGCACGGTAGAAAATTATCTTTGTTGACTTCGGAGAAAATAGAATTTTTCTCTCTATCGTCGCAAGTTTCATCTGAGGAGTATGAAGAGCATGGGGAACTAGCCATGGCGAAATTCCATCCTTCTTCCAAAGAACTACTCCGAGGGAAGCTATCTTCAAATATCATCGAGTCTGAATTGATTTTGTCTGTATTACTTGCTTGTAAATTCTTATCTTCTTGACTCCAAGAGTTGTACCAAAATGGGGGTAAAGGGTCATGAAGTATTTCCTGGCTATGACCCCAAGAATCAGAGAATTCCGAATCGTCCGACCTTGGAGATGATGATAATGGCGACGAACCGCTGCTGTTTCTCATGAGGAAATTGCCAGCAGACTTTGTCAACCAGGTTTGACACTGACTTTGGCCATCTTCCCACATTTTATGGCTAACGCTTAAAATTGATTTTATATCACACGCACTCTTGATAAAACTATTATCGTCTACTAGCAACTAATTCCCCGCACTACTTCTACGTGTTAAAGAAGTAATAGAAAAATTCAGCAAAGGGCACTTGCACTATTACGATTGGGGCCAACTTTACTATTTGCATAAGATCGTATCAGAAGTAGACTGGAAATAGTTAGACTGGTTTTAATGTTAATGTAATACAAGTGTTGGCTGTTTTGTTTTGTTGTGCGAATCTTTTATTGTGATAGAGATCAGATTGACAATGACAAGTAACAACTTAGGAGGGAGTACCGAAGCTGAAGGAAGACGAAACCGAAATAAAAGTCAAGTAGCCGGGCATCCCCATAAATACACACCGAACGAAACCAACTGAACTTCTCGCATAGTTCTAAACAATATGCATACAGATACACACTTGTGTAAGTACGTATCGTCGTGTCTTGCATGCATGAACGTTGAATGACAAACAAATTGTGTGCTTAGCACTTCTAACCAAAACTATATGGAAACAAACAACTGTACAACTTTTTCATGGAGACGCAACCACAACTACTTCAGGGTGGAGTGATAATAACCAATGTGTAAAGATAGCAGCTTTTACAGCTCTAAAGAAATTCAGGATTTGCTTTATGTGTGCTCATAGCATAGATAGACTATGCCACATTTTTATGCCTTCTTACTGTTACTACTGTTCAAATTAAAAAGAGTCTCGACTCTTTTTCCTGAAAACACATTTTAGTAGTTTTGCTAACTACACATAATTACTGAAAAACAGAATTATTAGTTAAATATTATGAATTACATACTGCAGCAGGCATATTATTATTTCTACACAAAATCCGATCTACCTAAAGGGTTTACAATGATCAGCTCATTGAGTGTTTTTCTTTTAACTTTGTTTAACGCTGTTTCTTTTGTCAATTTGATTGTCTATATGGACATAAGTACATATGTATACAAACATGATTTTCTATTGCCAGCATACATTCGTTATTATTGCAACAAGAAGCATTCAATCAATCTACAGATAATTACAGTTGTAAAGGAATTATAATTCGTTTTTAATACTTATGTGCAATATTTAAATAACTATTCCGGTAAGATTTAAGCAAATGCAAAACGTGAATCAGCCAAGCCAAGTCACTATGTCAGACTACCAGATTTACTAAGCGTATAATAAAATAATGTGTAGTTACAGCCACTAAATATTGTTAATTTAATCAAGCATGCTATATTTACAATTAGTTACCTATGTATTTAAAATACATTTTGCTAGCTTAAACAAGTAATTAGTACTATAGTACTTACAAGTTACATGTAACAGATATTCTGTCAAGTTTGTTTCTCAGCTAACTACTTATTCGTTTAGTGCAAACAGAAAGCAAATGCACCCTGTATGAAAAATAACGGTAAGCATTCTTTGCAACATTTTATTATTATCAACACATGGTCGCATCTTGATCTCAGCAGAAGATCACTTTCTTACAGATCGTTTTCTCTCTGCATTAGCACTGGCACTACCAGTACCAACGTAGTACCGTTTACCCCGGTCTATGCGAGCAACACTTGTTAGCTGAAAATAAAAATTCAACAATACTGGTAGCATGCATGAACTTTTAAGTTATAGGATATCTTTACTGCATAATTCTACAATTACAATGGACATGTACATATATTTGTATTGTATTTCACACCAAACAACACAACACACACTCTTTAGTATTTGTATACATCTACATTGTCTCTTATACATATCTACGTTGACTATCAGGAAACATTTGCATTCAAAATATCCAGAAGAGATTCTCAAATCAACCAATAGTAAAAAACTCAAGTAACATAAAACAAGATGCTCTCTCTCTCTCTCTGTGTCTCTGCTATGCGATATATAACCGTAAAGTAAGTTGACTGTGAATTGTCTGAGGGTGTCTTATGCTCAATGCTCATGGCTTTGGTCCTGGCTCTTGCTTCTGTTGAACGTTCGAGTTGAGACTTTTCTTGTCCCGTCTCGTCTGTTGGAGGAGCATCGAACCCGAATTTCGTTCGTATGTGTATGAAATTAGATCCTTAAGTGTCGTGAAGACTAAATGGGCAGAAAAAACGCGAATACGCATTGCAGGCAGTGCAATGAGGGTATCAAGACAAGTCAAGAATGCTTAGTTACGTCTACTTGACTTGAAATGTATTTACAAGCGTAGGACAGATGTTGACACATCAATTATTAAAAGGTCTGCCTTATTGCCCACAATCCATTTCCCATATAAGTAATGTAATCCTTCTAACAAGTGCTGCAATATTATATACATACAAAACGTAAAACTATACTCTATAACATAATATTTAAGCACTTAAGAATAGAATTACTATTTATAGGTGTGATCCTTTCTTTAATATGTACATATGGTTTAACGAACGTGTTACTATACAGATCGCTGCATAAACATATTTTTACATGTATTATGAATGACTGTAACTCATATATGGATGATGAATTTTTATACCTAGTTTATTAGTATTATCATTTCATTATGTTGTCTAGCTGTTGATTTCTTATATAAAGGATCTATTTTCTAAGTTTATAACTTCCCTATATAAGAGTCATTGAATTCAAAGCATCTGTAATTTTCGTAAGATAGTCGATAAGCAAGTGTTAAAACTGAAACCGAAGAAAAGGAGTAGTATCATACGGGTAACGACTTCGGATTTACATAGGAAAAAAATCCACAAGTGTCAGATATAATTAATCGTTTGAGGGTAATTGTATAATACCATGCCACACCATTATACTAATCCAGAGACTGTTTCTCAGCAGAACAAGATTAAACGCAAGTAACCGTAGACATATAGCCATATAAACATACATCCCGTAAATCTCGTTACATCTCATTTACAGCTTGGCTGTAAGGAGCATAATTTCATCTTATGGGTTACTAGCTACTTGATGCATTTACATAACCGCAATCTAAAGGTATACGTACTAAAACAGAAACATGGGATCAACATAAGTGTAGGTACCTACATGCATTAAGAAAATGAAGAAAAATAAGAATGCAAGCGAAGCGTTTAATGCATTAATTATTGGTTGGAAATAAGGTGTGTGTATACTCTGTATATAAGACTAGCTGCAGGTCCAAATGTACGGTTTACACACTTTGGTTGGAAGATAAATGGGGACTTAAAATCTGTCAACACAAGAGAAATTAAATTACAAATGAATCGCTCACTTGTACATAAAGATTGACTTTTTGGTTTTTGGTCAACCCAAATCAAAGCTCAATAGAAAATTATGATGATTCGATTTTTCGGTGTGAATTTAAAAGCATTCGCATGCACTTACAATAATAAATAAATAAACATCCTTCAAATATTTACCAACAATACACACAGCTCAAGGAATAGACAAATTTAAGTAACAATTTTTACAACTACATTTAATTCTCATTAGCATTTTTCTATTTGTGAAGCAACTTGTTCAATCTCAATTCTCAACTCAGGGCTGCCAAGAAGGAAAGAACAAGACTTTAAATACATACAATATGCACAACATGGATATAGATAGGCAACTTATAACAACGGGAGAATACTTATATGAACCTACTTCTTTTGCCGATAAAGAAGTTTTACTTTTGTAGATTCTGTACTTGGAAGAAACATCTGAAAATGAAAAAATTACCTCTCCCACAGAGACGGATGGTGTCAGACACGAGCCTATAAATAAGATTTGATATCATATTTTGTGGATCAACACATGCGACGAGTTGACGAGTTTCGCTTTCACTCTGCTCTGTCAATTACCTGTAGGTAGGTTAACTTTAATAAATTATACTACACCACAGATATATTCGTGATGGATATTCATCGGGACACTTGTACTTGTATCGCTTCCACTTACTTGTATCAGTGGAAATATATAATATAAAGCTTTTTGGTATCATGTTAAGTTAAAAATGTAGTAGTTTGTAATTTTGAAGCTATAAGGAAGTTTTTATAATCTTTTTAGGTCTTAACACTTGTGTCACTTTGTTTCTGTACTTACATCAATCCAAAATTTCAACACACTGCATGCATGCATACTCTTTTAAAGTTTCCTACACATACAAACACAGCTTATTATATTACAATTACCGCATGATTTTTATTTGGAAGCACATGGTAGTACTTCAATTTTTTCCTGAGACAGGCATCAGCGTGTATGTGCATGCTTATAAATGCTAATTATAGACAACAAAGAACATGATTTACCACATACTACATCATACATGAAAATCTTGCTAGTATTTGGTAAAAGACAATAAGCAGCATATTATTGAGCTATTTACAAAAAACAACGTTAACACAGAAAACACAAATGCTTACTGAAAATTGACATCACATAATGAATATCTACACATTTGATTGGTATGTTAACAGCTAATACTTATAATAGCCTATAACAACGTTTACAATACAAATAGAATCATATTGACATTTATAGTCCTGAAACAAGTGTAATTTTATTATTCCTGAACAAATGGTGCTGTTAACAATGATTTAATTTCCACTCGCACTGGCTATAACATTGCACTGCAATAAAAGTTAAACAGGGATATTGTATCCATTCACCTTGATTGCAGTGTTAATGTAAATGTTTCTCTTATTGTTATTTACCTACTATTATACAATACAAAGCTTTTATTTACTTACAAGTATATTAATAACTAGTCAACTTTTATAATTTCCCCTTATGAGGATGTTACTACAAATTATTAGTATTATGTTTTTATACATAGTAATTACAATTTCTATTACACCACACACGATACACACGTAGAATTTGTGGTCTCTACCTAACAGAAGGCATCTTTGACAGACTTTTTTGGAATACTGACATAGAATTAGGTATACAATTACAATACTAAATCAGTTATTGCTTAATTAGCTCTTTCCTATATATATCGTTATTATTGGATTTACATAGACATCAATCAGTAATACTCACTTTGTATATGAAGTGAAGTTACATGAAAAAATGCTGTAACAAAATGGAGAAATCGACAGAGCTGAATTCTTTCACGTGACAAACGTCATGAGAAAAAACGAGTCGAATTTTTTAGAACAGTCATAAAATAATTTAGTGAAAAGATAATCACTATTTTGTTCATTCGTATACAAATAAAGTTGACATACATGATTAAATATTATTAAATGGTAACTTAACACCTACTCAATTACTTCGGACTTGAGGAGTTTCTTGTTTCGTTGTTATATTTTATAAGCAGTTTTAGGTAAAGTTGAAGAATTACAGATAATACTCGAGTGTATTACTTTTAAATAGTGAGATATTGAAATTACATACTACTTAACTTACTATAATGTTACTTGCTACTCATTATTAGCTTAACCAAGGCATTTATTTGATACACTTTGATTTGCATAGATGAAGTAATGAACAAATGTTCCATTTGAACAGTTTTATTACATGATTAGTTTATTTGTGAATACATAGTCCTTTCAAGAACCACTGAGGTTTATAATCTGACTTGGAGTACAAGAAGAGGAGGAACGACTGAAAAACTTCAAATACTACGTGGAGTTGAGTTTAGAGTAGTAAACAAATCTTATACAAAAAGTGTTACATAGATCACAGTAATAATAACATTTTTACATTTTAGGCTTAATTTAAAGAAATATTTAACACTTTCTTATTTATAATATCCCTATTGGTAGTCTGTATGTAAACGATAATTAAATAGAAATAGAAACACTCAGAAAACATTATGTACTATGTATACTATTTGAAAAATCATTTGAAAAACATTATCATAACATTACTACATTGCAAATCAAATCATATAAAGTCGAGAGTACAGAATCTGAATATACATGTATATGTATCTGAGTACAGAGTATGAATATAAACTGTGCAATTTAACCATTCGTAATATCATGGTAAAGAAACTTGTAACACTGTATAATAATCGAATGTGTTTGGATGTTACATTTTCGTTAATGAAACAAACTATTTGGTTTAAAATTCCAAACATGGATTGGCTGTAGGGCTTGGACTTCTTGATGAAAGTGACTGTGAGCGAGATCTAGATCTTGAGCGAGATTTTGATGATCCACTAGAGTTGCTAGATGATCGATGGCCTTGCAAGTTTCTGTGTCGCTTTTCTCGTTCTCTGAAAAAACAAAACAAAATGAATGATTTCATTATTGAATCGCACTGAATGAATGAGTTGAAAAAACTTTCACAAAATGACCATCAATTATAAATCACTGTTGCTCTTACCGGCGCCGATACTTAATCGTCAATTCCCTTAGACTTTCTTCTCGTTCCATGCGCTCTTGAACAAGTTTCTCAACGCGACTTTTTTCAGCTTCTTTGTCCGCTTTTAATTGGCGATTAAGAGCGGATTGTGTTCTTCTCTTAAGTCGTTCTTGAGGAGTCATCTTTGAACCAGTTGCACTTATAGTATTTGATGTTCCTCCGCTGGAATAAGCCTGCAATAACATTTTTTAAAGGTTAATGCTGAGAAAAGCTTTCTGTCTTCAGCTACATAGGGATTGAGTAGAGATACAAAACTACATGGTTTAAAACTTAAGACGGAGAGAGCTGCTGTGATTTACCTCATTAAGCTTTCCACAAAGTTGATTCGAACTCATCGAATTAACTTTTGCAACATTATAGTTCATGATTATTACGTAAATTGAATTTTATTTTGGAAAAAAATAATGTGAGTCAAACATATGTTCATGTAAATAGCATTTCCATGATTCAAACTTATTATTACGCCTAGTTAAAGGTAAATCAAAAAGGCTCTCTTTCGTCCACAGTAAATATGTAAGAATTAATTTTGTTTGATGTTACATTACAAATAATTTACAAAAATCTAATTAGATGAAAAATTTGAAGCAATAGTTTTTCTAGCATTAACTTCTAACTATTGAAAAAGCATTCTAGATTTTGCAGGTTAGGTATTCGGGGTTCATATATTTATTTCTTACTGACTTTGGAAGACGAGCTCACGCTTGATTTACCCTTGGGGACTCCGGAGACACCGGAAATGTATCTAAAATCAAAAATAAACGTTAGTAATCCAAATCTAAAATAATCGAATAAATTTTCAATTTTTATATTATGCTCCCGTTGTAACTTAGTACACCACTAACACATCATTCCGGTTTAATAAGCTATCCTCCTTTTTCTCTCCTTTTGAGCGAGAATCTGAATCAGATGATACTGGGGAAGAAGATCTTGATTTGTCCGAACCCTCCTCCTTCTCGTTTGCTTTTCTTCGTCCGTAATACCTTTTAATTGGAGGAGAAGGAAGTTTACTACTAATCGCTGAAGGGATAGATTGCACCCCAGTTGTTGATGTAACTAATGAAGATTGGTCATCATGACATTTCCCATTTGTGGATAACTGAGAGTTGGCAGATGTTTCTAAAGATTTTGATCGTTTTCTACAAAATTCGTGCATTTTTATCAATTTCAATCCAAACATAATTTGTGAGGGAAATGAGGTATAGTAAACCTAATATGTATGTTAATTACCTAGACAAGGAAGACGATGAACTTGATGAGGATAACGATCTACTTCTAGACTTCGAATGTTTGCTTGAAGGTGTGCTAGATCTTCTTCGACCACCTCTTCTCCTGTCACGGTCTCTGCTTGAAGGTGTGCTTGACCTCCTACGACCACCTCTTCTTCTGTCATGGTCTTTACTTGAAGGTGTACTTGACCTTCTACGACCACCTCGTCTCCTGGCACGATCTCTGCTTGAAGATGTACTGGATCTTCTTCGACCACCTCTTCTTTTGTCACGATCTCTACTAGAAGATGTACTTGATCTCCTTCGACCACCTCTTCTCCTGTCACCGTCTCTTGTTCGAGATGTACTCCTACTTGATTTCGATCTCCTCCTTCTTCCTTTATCGCGATTTCTTGATCGACTTCTGCTTCTAGACTTAGATTTCGTTCGCCCACGTCCAATTCGTCTTCGTTTAGGAGATCGACTTCGGGATTTACTCCTTTTCAGACGAAAAAACTGACGTCTGGGAGGAAGTGCAGGACCAAAAACAGAAGCCTGTTCAGATTCACCCTTAGCCTTCGCCCTACATGATTTTTAATATTACAATTGCAAATTAAATGTATAGCTGAATATATTATTAAATTAGTTTTTCGCTTATTTTGTACCTTTTCTTTTCCTCGTCTGATTCATTGCCTCCAAAAGATGTTATGAAAGTTATTTTTTCGGGAGAGTTAGATCTGGATTTTGAGTCGGATGATGACCGCCTATACTCATCGTATGTGGGAGAATCTCTAGCTGCATAACTGTGGAAGGAGAAAAATTGCAAAATTATCAGTAAACATTCATCTACACAATACAAATGTATAAATATGTAACAACTGGGTCAACTGGTGGAAGTTTCAGATGTAACTCTTTAATTGCAAGATAAAAGTTGATAATTACCTTGGTGGACTAACGTATCCCTTTTTCATGATGATTTTATCCTTATACGCCCTACGCTCACGTCTTGCTTTACGGCCCTATTAACGAAAGTACAATTAGTTATTGAATGTTCACCTAAACAAGGCTTATTATTATTATTATTTGAATATTATTATTTGAATAGCAAAAGAAAGTAAATTTACACTCATTGCTTGTTTTTCTTCTTCTTGAATTTTAGCTAAGCGTAACTGTTCCTTTTCTTCTAAATCTGCATTTAAAAAGCGCATGAAATCTCCAGCTCCCAATCCATATTTTGTTCCATTGTTATTTAATTCAGCTGTCTGAGCTAAAGTTAGATCGTTTACATTCACCAAGAGGTCTGAAAAACAAGTCACATTGTTATTATTTTTTCCAACATATAGCATAGCCACTAGCCACCTTGGCGAAGTCGCAAAAAACAATGCATACCAAAATCCAGATCTTCATCCGAATCTTCTTCAGCTGCAGCAGCAACTTCAGTGGCAGCTGCCGATTTAGGTAAAACTGCAGACAATGTACTTCCTGTTGGAGTACTGTCTTCATAATTGTATGCAATAGCTGCTTTAGGCGGTTTTGATTTCGCATTGAGACCATCCATATGTTTACTTCCAGGATGAATAGGTATTCCTCCAATGCTAAGGCCAGCAAAACTGCTTGTGCCGAATTGCTCTTCAATGTGAATCTGATGAAGGAATTTATCCTCCGAAACTAAATAGAGAAAGTACCACAGGTACTTTGTTTAGTTCTCATAACGAAACATTATAGCTAAAAGAACACGCTTTATAGCCACGAAGGCTATCAAGATTCAAGCCATAGAAATAAGTATTCGGGATTACGTAGGGCGAGGTCATTTTGTATTAATATTCTGTATCTTTCGTAGTTGACAAGGGCTGGGTCTTCTTCATCTTCTCTAATTACATCTTTATCTTGATCACTAGATTTGTACTCTGGAATGTGATCCAAGTGGGCTCGGACATCAAAGCGGTCGATCATATTGTCATCATTACCTTGCCAAGGCATCCTAAAATTGTCATTATATGAATTAATTACATTCAATTTTGACTTGACCAATATTACAGTAAAAAATCGTAAATTAATTCCATACATGCAATTTTCAGCAGCAGCGGAAATATGCGGCTCTATATGGATTTTCGTAGGCCGTCCATGTACTTGCATAAATTGTGTAGGGTCCGCTTTAAATTTTTCGTAAAACTCCCTTCGTCTTTCCGCCCTTCTCCGATAGTCCACTATAAGGACTCGAAGTTTCTTCTCCTGCTTTCTTGCTTCGTGCCACATTTTACTTGTTTTTCAATTACAAATTAAAATGACATACACGATCAGCTGGAATTGCTATTGAAATTCCAAATTACAACAAAGCTAACATATAAGCATAATTAGCTTTCAACTTTAGGAACAATCAGCTGATTACAAAATTGGCCGCAAAATAATCATTGCTAATTATTAATTGACTTGAATTGATGTAATTATGTCTGTATGTTTTGTGTCTTGTAACTATTTTAAATATATAAAATGTATGTTTTGATACGGTTAATCCGGTTCAACTATTAATTCACAAGAAATATTTAACAATCTTTAACAACTTCTTATAGAGTCTTCCACATCTACATTCCACTATTAGACAAACTTATAAGCCTTGAAGGGACGGACAAGGGAGTTATCTGATTCCTAACAACAGACAGTTTTTCAGTGAAACTTAACTATTTAGTAGAACCTGCAATAAAAGACTGCAACATCTTTCTCCGATGTTTTGTTTGTGGTCGTAACGTAAGTTCTGTCCTGTTGTAGCTAAATCGAGGACTCCATTTCCAAGAAACTGTGAACCACACAACTTACAAACAAATCCATGTGTCTCAGAGAAAGCACACTTTAGACTATTCAGAAAGAGGGTGTAGATTTTTATAAATAGAAGCTGACAATAATCTTCTGTTTTTGTTCACGCACATAACAATACACATTCGGTGTATTCCGCACACCGCATCTCTCTGCCTGCATTGAATTTTTTGGATAGAGAGTACGAGTGAGTGTTTGGAGCTGAAACCTACAACCTAACCACGTGCAGTTTATCATGCTTGTTTAGAATTTGAGTTTGGATTAGAGTTGGACTGGATGGTCACTGGAGAAGTAAGTTAAATTAATTAAATATCAATAATATTTTCATTGATGAATTGTTAAAATTTTACTGAATGTTAAAATTTTATGTAGACTTTGATTTCGATCCTATATTTTTGGCAATACAACAAGAAGGACGGTGTAACTACAAAAGTTACTACAAATTGTTCAACATAACTTAAAATGAGCAGTGCTGCAGGGGAAGGTGATGCTTTGATTAAGCCGGAATTTTTAATAAATAATGTTATCGCGGGAAGTACTGCTGCTGAAGAACAAAACGACGAACCGCAAGAGAAGAAACCACGAAATGAAGATACAGTAGAAGTTGATGAAGCTAATAAGAGCAAAAGGGCAAGAAAGAGAGATAGAAAAGGTTTGTGCAAATTATATATCATTGTTTGTGTATATAATAACTTTTACAAAAGATGACAGTAATTGGAATTTGGTTTTCTAATCTAGGTCAGAATAAAAATCGACCGGCTCCGGTGAAATTTCTGAATGAGGAGAAATTATGTCCGCATTTATTTGATGGACCGAAGGAAACTACATGTACATTTAGCCCCAACTGTCGTTTTATTCACGATGTCGATGCGTATCTCAGTAAGCTGCGTACATCTATTATAATATTTCATCAGTTATTATACAGAGATATTGAAACCGACCATTTAGTTCGAATGACAATTTGTTGATCTTTCTCTTACTTTACTCAAGGTTTGAAACCAGTTATTGCTGGAGAGTGTCCTGTGTTTTTAACTTACGGAAAATGTACTCGAGGATTGTCTTGTATTTTTTATCGAAGTCATACAGATTCGGAGAATAGAAATATTGTTAATGAAGAGCTATGGACGAAAATGCAAAGTTGTTATGAAATATGTCACAAAATATTGATCAGCAAACAACTGCAGATGCAACTACGAAAGCGGACTTATGACTTTGGAAACTTGGAAACAATATGCCGCAAAATTGACTCAAAACAGAAAAGTTCAAGCGAACTACAAAAAACATGCGGAGCTTTGACCGATGAAGATGTCATAAAAATTAAGCAGGAAGAAATGCGAAAGGTCTGCTGCGGTGTTTCTTTGTATAACTTGTAACAATTATTATTAACGTAATTACTAATTACTGTATAATTGCTACATATTCGTCTTAACTTTTTTTTAAATCGTACAATCTATAATGAAATATAATGTCTTCTGCTAATCAATTCACTCTCACGCTCTTGGAGCAAAATACTAATAAATATGCATTAATTTGTCAACAGATTGACTGGAATGATAAATTGTACTTGTCACCTCTTACTACTGTTGGAAACCTTCCATTTAGACGGATTTGTGTGGATTATGGAGCCGACATTACATGCTCTGAAATGTCCCTAGCTACTTCAGTTCTACAAGGAAATCATCATGAATTTGCATTACATCGAAGACAGTAATTAATAAATAACAATCTATTTCGGAATTTTATTGTTTTACTAATGATCAAAATGATTTACTTTAAATTTTCTGTTTTAGCCCATGCGAGAAAATTTGGGGTGTTCAGCTTTGTGCAAAGAACGCATATACAGCTGTAAAGGCTGCCCATATACTTTCAGAAGCTGGCATAGATTACGATTTTGTGGATTTAAATTCGGGATGCCCTTTAGATGCTATTTATGCACAGGTATGAGTATGCTGGTTCCTTATATTTTTACATTTTGATTTGTACAGAGAATACTAATTATTTTATGAAAATAAATTAATTGATATCTGTTAAATAGGGTGGTGGAAGTGGACTAATGTTACGTACAAACCAGTTTCAATCTATCGTAAAATGTATGACTACTGTTATTGGTGGTAAGGGGAAGTTGTTCACAGTCAAAATGCGTACAGGTGTTTACAAAGACAAACCGGTGGCGCACACTCTTATACCATTTTGTCGGGACAATGGAGTAGCAATGGTTACGGTAAGCCAAGCCACACATTATGTTGCATATAATATTTGTACTGCAAGTTCGTACCATACTTTTACACCAATATTTTGGATCAATTCACAATTTTCCTCAACTTAATAACTTAATGTTAATAATGTTACATTCTGGTTTGTGGTTGCTTCATTTTAGGTGCACGGTCGGTCAAGAGAACAGAGATATTTGAAATATGCCAATTGGGATTACATCGGAGATTGTGCAAAAGTTGGCGGACCAATGCCCGTATATGGAAATGGTGACATACTGTCGTGGGAAGAATATGCAGAGAAGAAAAAAATTGCAAATTGTCCTGGTGTAATGATTGGAAGAGGAGCTTTGTTCAAACCCTGGATATTTCAAGAAATTAAAGAACAGCGGAACATTGATTTAAGCGGAAGTGAACGTTTGGATCTCTTAAAGAAGTATTCAAATTACGGTTTGGATCATTGGGGATCAGATTCACAGGGAGTGGCAACAACACGAAGATTTCTTTTGGAGTGGATATCGTTCTTTCACCGTTATATCCCTGTAGGAATACTTGAGAGAGTACCCCAACGTATGAATGAGCGACCCCCTCGATATAAAGGAAGGGATGATACTGAAACTTTGTTGGCTAGTCCATATGTAAACGATTGGGTCAAAATCAGTGAAATGTTTTTGGGACCTGTTCCGGAAAATTTTGTATTTGTACCAAAACATAAAGCAAATGCTTGGGGATAATGCAATGCTATAACTTGCTAATTCCATGCTGTCGCTGTGTATGTGTTTTTCATATACTTATGATTGTTATTATGTAGTGGTCAAAAGAATTTCATTTTATACGGTGAGAGCTATAAACAAGTGTATTTTCTGATAGATGTGTTCTTTATGAAATAGCAAACAATTGTAATTCTAAAATGTGCTCTTCACGTTGAAAAAAGTTAAAGAAAGCAATAATTTCTCAAACTGGAGAGAATGATTGAAATGGATTGTTATTAATTGTAAGTGATTAAAATAGTTAATCGCATTCTGTAAATTCTAACAATAAGTGCGAGTAATATTGTAGCAGATTACATGCATCATTTTTTGGCATTATTAAAAATAATGTAATAAGATACGATACAAAGATAGTAACTTACGTGAATTGAATACCATCAGTAAATACAAAAGTACGTGATGATAGATACCTTGATGTACTAACAATAAGGCTAAACTAAATTAAATAAAACTACTAATTCGTTCCTTGTAAAGTGCACTTTAACGGAATATATAAAATAAACTCATATAGGAAACAAAAATACTAATTTTTTTCTATACATTATATTTTTTAATACATACATAATATTATGCATCAGTTAGGTAATTTTAATATTAATATTTCAATATTATATATCCAAAAATAATCAAAATGCATTAAAATGTAGCCGATTCATCATTCATTCATCGACACACGGACACGACACGGTTCAGTATATTATAAAGTAAGACCATAGCGGTTTAATACTATTAGTATGCATAGATTATGGTAAGACTAAACAGTGATCAATAGACTATCGCTGAATGTGGGAAATTAATTCACTGCTTATACCACGGCAGCAGCGAGCTGCGGGCATACATGGGCATGTGCACACGTCGGGCTAGGCGGACCTGAACAGTTAAACACAGATAATCAAATTCACAGAGGTTGCAAACACAATGTATTTCTCCAACCTTAACTGGAGTAAGACCTTCAGCGTTAATGTGAAACTGTGTATTCATGAGACCATCTAATCAGGAAAAAGATTTAGGTTCACAATTCGAAATTAAAGCAGGCTTGCACATTCTGTATATCCGCTATCTTTTTTAAGGTGGGAGAATTTCTAAGGTAAGAGAATTTCTAAGGTGGGAGAATTTCCAAGGGGGGAGAATTTCTAAGGTGGGAGAATTTCTCAGGTGGGAGAATTTCTAATGTGAGAGAATTTCTAAGGAGAGAGAATTTCAAAGGCGGGAGAATTTCTAAGGTGGAGAATTTCTCATATGGGAGAATTTCTAAGGTGGAGAATTTCTCATATGGGAGAATTTCTAAGGTGGAGAATTTCTCATATGGGAGAATTTCTCAGGTGGGAGAATTTCTAAGGAGAGAGTATTTCAAAGGTGGGAGAACTAAGGTGGAGAATTTCTCAGGTGGGAGAATTTCTAATGTGAGAGAATTTCTAAGGAGAGAGAATTTCTAAGGAGAGAGAATTTCAAAGGTGGGAGAATTTCTAAGGTGGAGAATTTCTCATATGGGAGAATTTCTAAGGTGTGAGAATTTCTCAGGTGGGAGAATTTCTAAGGAGAGAGTATTTCTAAGGTGGGAGAACTAAGGTGGAGAATTTCTCAGGTGGGAGAATTTACAAACAATTAGTTAGTTTACATATTATTCTGTTAGATAAAATAGTAATAATAATACTTACATTTATTTTTTAATAAGTTATTAGTACCTATTACAATTAATACATTATTACTATCGCCATATTTATTTTATTATAATAGTATACTATACTATAAGACATAATATTATCGGCCTTTCTTACCGCTGCTGCATGCCCACCTCTGACTGTCTTCCAGGAGGTGAGACTACATTTGTAAACTAACCAACTTAAAAAACAAGTTAACTGACCATAACATCAATAGAGTTATGCAAAATCTAAATCATGTTATTCTACTGAATAATTTAGTGAAATGAAAACATGTAATAAATTACCATCATTTGAAAAAATTAGTGTTACAAGTTGCCGACTCATGATGTAAAATTCATGTCATTTGATGCAGTATATATACAGAAGGAGCGTGAAGGTAAGATGGAAGCGTAGTTTGAGAACACGTGCTGACTTTAGATCGCGATACTTCACAGTGTAGCTGATCTGTGTATAGCCTCCGTGTCCCCTTTCTCTGTTTAAAATCATTGAAACCTTTCGTGGTGTTCCTGAATGCCGAACTTTCGCTGCTTCAGTTGAACTCCCTTTAATCTATTACAAGGCTTTCTCCCGTCTTTCTCTCGGGTCTAAGAACCTTAGCTTTCTTTAGGTGCGCTTCCAGAATCGGCGCAGAGTATGACTCTGTATGCCTTTTTTTGCATATTTTTAACATATAAATGCTACAATAAAGTTGACTAAATATTATATGTGATTGTGATTCATTTCCCAAACTACGTTTCCGAAAAATCATTGCAATATTTACCATTCCTGCTAATTGCGAAAGGTAAGGGATAAAGATGAACATGAGAACATGACTGCGTATGAAAAGCATAAGTTAGTGATTGTGCGCTGCACATAGAGAACATTTACTGAATTAACTGAAATGAATGCATTTTGATTAACCATGAATCAAAATCAAACTATGTTTTTTTAACTCATGTCTATGTTTTCTCTTAAAGATTCAAAAAATTCCCATTTTAATAATTTTTCAGATGATAAAGCAGACTTCTTATACCTCGGTGTTAAAATAATAATTATTGGTGTTACTCGAGGTAGACATTTGTCTCTACCTCGACAAGTAACACCATTAAAATAATTATCATTTTAAGTGACTGTATGTACGTAATGCATATTATTATATATACTATACTAACATGTATCAACATTTTTCTTTCTCTTCTACCTCGGGGGAAAAGTCATTTATATTATATTTGATAAACAATCATTGCTTAACTCATGATAGGTTGTTAACGGAGCATTTAACAGACTCATGCAGTATATCGAAAACATGTTATTAAGAAAATTAAGGTGAAACATATTCAAAATGAAGATTTCTAAATCCATGTTACAAACAAATTGAAGGTTACTAAAATGAACTAATGAACTAATGACACCTATACATAATATTATATGATGCAAAAAAATTGTTATGATAGATAAATATTATTATAATTGTAAAAGATTGGAAGTCATGTATAACTGTGTTCTGTAGTAATATGTAATAAGACAAGGAACAAGGTCAGCAGAACGGGTCTTACGATTTTACAAAATGTTTATTCAGTAATTCTCGTCACTTTTGCTATTAAACTGGATAACTAACTTCTTTATTTTGTTTTGTTTTACCATTGCTATATATACTACAGTTACTTACAAATAAGACATGCATTACTTTTACAAATTAGGATACATACATGCAATTGTAGAATTATATAAAATATGTGTACATGCTAAACCGTGTTTTGTATAAATATTAACCATGGTTCATTTTTATGACATTATATTCAAACAAAGTGTTTCTATAAATAGTTATCATTATATCCTGAGCTAAGCATATTAAGGGCTTATATTTGTAAACAGTATAATATATTATAACACTATTACAGTATGTTAACTTATGGCAAATTATTTGAACATCTAAGTAAGTATACAAATTACTGGAATTACAAATAATGTAGGTACTCGTATATTATTATTTGCGCTAGGCGAACAATATATAGAGGTAGTAGTTTCAGTAGTTTGCTATATTATTGATCGCTTAGATATTTGTCAGGATTGATACCTAATATTATTACTATAAACTTACTAAGTACTATAATGTAATGTATAAAAACTATCATTTACTAATACGTATTTACAATTTCTTACATAATGTACG
>JABASD010000715.1:0-60535 GCA_019776165.1 Pogonognathellus flavescens | reverse complement strand
AGGCCCCATTGGACAAAGTTATGGACGTTTCCTGAATTGTCTTTGTCTCTTCTATTCAAAAATGCCTTCCGTTAAAAAATCGGTTATTATCTGCCTGTTGGATCTGCTTGTCAGTATTTATATTTCTTCAGAGAAGCTTGGTAATACATTTTGTACTGTACCTACTATTATAGAAACTATTTGTTGTCATTACTTATTGTTAGTGATATTTTACCTCGGCTTATTGACATTACACCGTAATACATTGCCTACTAAAGGAGTAACAATGATAGCTAATTTTGAATAATTTTTTTATACAAGGCTATTCGAAGAAAGTTGCTCAATATTTGACTAGGCACATGATATACAGACCGGTACTGTGCCATGTACTTATTATGCAGCTATTAAAGGCTAGTAAAAGTTATTATCTGCTTAAATTCTCTCGCAACTGGCACAAACATTGTGTTACGAGTTACTAGTATTAACAATAAATATTGTTGTTGGTTTATCGTTCAAAGCAAAAAATCTTTCATAGCACAGTTTTATGAATTGCAAGGAATTTCTAAATGGAAAAAGTTAAATATTTATACTGACACAACAAAAGTAGTCGCATAATTACAACTGAATGTGATTTACAACACTACTGTACTGCGTAAGCTATTAGGCAAGCAAACATGCATCATGAAATTATTATTAATAATTATTACGTGCTACACTACAATCCATTGTGATTTACACATACATAAATAAAATATGAGAGTTAAAAATGTTAATGTGTATCCATGTAACATTTTTTACATCTACTATGTCGGCGAATTTTATAGGAAATGTGCATCGTAGTTTAATGTGCAACAATGCAAGTACTTTAATGGTAATAAAATGTTTGAGAAACGAGTGCATTGTTGTTGTCACATTGCAATCATAAGCGTCTTAAAACGGATGCTGTAAATTATATACTACCTTTTTCTGTGCACTACGCATTTTTATGATAGCCATCTCACATAATAATATCGAACATAAATGCAGAGTAATTGTAACACCCATATTTATTCACGTTGTTTACCTTGGTGGCCTAGCCTCTCGGAATAAAACTTGAGACGTGCAATAAACTTGCGTAGTTTGTACGTGGCGATGGCGAACAACTTTGTAACTGCGACTAATTACCTCTTAGTGGCTCTTTGTTATTTATTCTGGCTCAATGTATGCAATGTGCGAGCATTTATCAACGTATCATAATAACATGAAGGGATTTAACTTTTATTTTATGACTTTATATTGTACGTAGGTGCCCATTATGTTCATCAGACGTTCAGACGGAAGCTGTAACGTTCGCGAGGGAACTTGTTCTGATGAGAGCACACACCACCATCAGCAAACACACCAAAGCCAAACCATTCCATCACAGGCAAGAGGATGCAACCATTCTTGGAGGAATGCTAATAGTTCTTTTGATAATGCAATTTCAAGCCGACAATTTACCATTGTTTAAAACGAACAAATGTCTTACATTACTCAGCAGTTAGTGTCAAATCATACTAATTAGCGAACAAAGGAATTAAGAGAAAGAAAACAATTATATCAATATTGACATATAAAGAAAGAATATACTTTTTACCTTGTTCACATCGAGGATTATTCATGTAATGAGAAAAGTCTTTTAGTAATGTCTTTTTGCGAGTTTGTAAAACATGAGAAACTGCTACTGCTAAATGTGTAAGGCCAAATAGTTAGTCCAAGGAAACAAGCTCCCGATAATTCATAAAAATATTCCACTTTTGCAAAATATTACCTTTTGTTTGGTATAACTCATAAATATGTGTACAAAATAATTTCTTAAAACAATTGATACGTTTAGCTACAATACATATTGTAGAAGAGACAGAAGAGTTATCTACCTAACCCATTTGTATTAAAAATGATTTGTTCTGAAGAAATATTTATGGACGCAGTGTATTGTCATTTGTTAATGATAGAGTAGCGAATATTTCGCATACAATAAAATAAAGCTATTACTAATTTAGATTTTCCGATAGATAAGATACCTATATAACACGTATAAAGAAATACTTTTATTGCTTTATGGCTTTTGTATTAATAGAGTTTGTAGCACGATTGAAATAAATATTCTCACATCAACTTTGGTGGTCGATGGGTTATTTAACTGATGACTTGAATCATGATTGAAAATTGTTAAGAAAAAGTAAGGGGATGATATGACACGCCCTTGTAAAAATGTCGAGTCGACACCTTCCTAAGAGCGTTTACGCTTTGTACAAAAGACCAGGAAGGCTTGAAGCTTTCAGCATGACATGACAGCAGAAGTTGAATAATACAGGTAGTAACTGTGTAAAAGCATTATTAGCTAACAAGCTCGTATTAAATATTGTACCATATAGCAAAATATACATCGTATTTGCATATACCCAACACATATAATGCTCTAGGATGAAATCAAACCCATAATACATAAATAGTTAGGCGCAATGATGTTTTTATTCACTCAAGCAATGCATTGCCCATCCTACTTGTAGTAAATCCATTTGTTTCCATATGTCTATGACAGTTGATTGTATACAAGACAATTTATAAACACTTCCAAGCTATCAAACAATAATTCCTGCTTATCATTTGATATTTTACTTGTACTGTGTTCATAACATGGTTGTATATACAAATTCCTGTTAACATATACTGTAAGTTGCTCCTGGTATATAATTCTACATTGAGAGAGAGAGAGAAGATGAATTTGTGTATGAAAATCATTGCTGCTGATGCGTATAGTAATAAGTCAAGGGATATGAAGCACTTGAATGAGTGAGTGACTGACTAGGCTGTCCTCTGAATGGTGAGAAGAATAGAATGTGGGATGGAATCAACGAAAGAATAGGATGGTTAATGATAATGTATTGTGATCCGTGTGCGGGGTCGTTCATTTCTCAATGGTAATGTTAACAGGGGATCGGAGAAACACTTTTAATCCGTATCATCGCATTCCACCATGAATCCCTTTACATAACTAAATACAACAGACTACATACATCACCATATTATATGTACTGTCAAAGTAGTAGCCACTATATACTTCCATATAAATATGAGCTATGTATCATGTATGTGTATCACCCATGCAAAACCACCACAACAATATTTAAGACCTTTAACGTAGTAAAAGTTTACAGAGAGAGATATCTGTGAAGGCTTTGCCTGGTAATAGTAGCAATAATGTGTGCCAGCTCTGTGGAGATAATAAAGGAAGGTATGCAACACATTTCTATTTAATGTGAAAGAACAAGGACTTCATATATTATTACATCGTAGTCATAACCGTCAAACTGCAACACAAACAACGTGAAATCCAGTCATTTTTCTTTTAAATCCGAACCAACTGAAAAGGACTTTGGCATTGTGCTCTCTGTAAAGTAACGAAACGAATGTCGTCATGAGCCAGGAATAATTACGCGATAATTTTCGCTATTTTCGAAGCTAGCCCTCTGTGGTTACATATACAGAGGGAGATACAGACATAGAGAGTCATTTATATATACAGCCCTCGGTATACAATAATGGAAGTTTGTGTTTACAGACTTACATAATATTATTGCTGCTGCTCTTCTGTAGACTTAGGCATTTTCCTTTACATACGGCTATAGATACGTGGATGTATATAGCTCGTCTCTTCTGGATGCAAAAACTGGTTAGACCCTGTTTAAATAATAAGTGACACAACTCTACACATATAACTAAAAGATATTCAGTTAATGTAATAATGGTGGCATGGTGGTGGTGGTAGGTAACCCACAACACATCAAAAGTATTAAAGCTGTGCATCATAACATAAGAAGCGAGGTTTGCTGAACTACCTATGAATTTGTATGTGTTTGACTCTGTGACAATCTGAGAGTGAATAAACTAAGGCATATAGGTTTGTGTTCACGTGTACTTTTCTCAATGGGGATAGGACAGGGCCATAAATAATAGGATCATCCTGCAGATACCCAACAAACCATACTCTCTTTTTCTTCAAAACAGATCAGAGAGCATAACAGACCTGCCTGGCTCAGACCACCACCACTGAACAAACTAGAAAATTCTATGAACAGAATCTTCCTATTTTCCTCTTGCTATTGTCACATACAACTGAAAATGTGTACTACTAACCAAACGAAACATTAAATGAAGAACGTACTAATACCTTCCATCTTTTCATTTGAACTATACGTTAACCTTTTATCAGAAATCTGTATCTCTCATCTCATATTCCATTTATGTTCCCTCCACTATCTCTTCTACCTACTGCATATGCGAGTCACACAGAAACGCAAGCTGTGAATTCCTTCCATGCTAAAAGAAAAGAACACTCAGATTGGCTTTTTATTGTGAGGATGTTTTAACTTTATTCTATCCGTTCATTTGGCATTTATAAGGGAATTATCTAAGCATAAACATGCACAGACACCTACTATAGCACCACTGTATATAGTAACGTTAACTTCATGTAAATTACTACAAGGTAGGTAATACAAATATTCCATATCAGAATAGAATATCCATACTTTAATAGTTATAAGAGATATGAATGTCTTATATAAAACAAAAATCTGTTTAATAATGCTTATTATGTGAAATTATGAAACTATGAACAAATTACATAACAAATGCCATTCATTTGTACGCAAGGTTTATTTTAATGAGAGCAGCGAAGGAAAAAATACAAATTTGATAAGACAAAAAGCAATTAGGTTGTAGTTACTTATCTAATGAATGCATAACCTCAATTAGCCACAAAATATTTATTCACAACTTGCCTGCATGTTTTATTCCTCTATACAGCTTGAAAGTACGTACATTGATAGTTGTAAAAATTATAAACGTAGTACATAGGTAGGATGGTTGTAGAAACAAGAAAAGCATCAAACACCTCCATGCACTAATAGAAAATTGAGACCACCACTTACCACTTCCCCTTGACTCACCATAGGACTAGAATTTCCTTTCAAAAAACGTCACGGGGGGACGTCAACCTTTCTACCCGTTTCAAACTTTTCACCAGCAACCGAAAACTTCATAAACCAACAACTAATCCTAAAATGAAGGCGAAACGAAATAAATGAATTGAAAGAGGCACACTGTACAATGTTCTCATACAGAGAAGGATACAACATGCCTTATTCATTCTTTTACGCTTTGAATACTTCTATTTAGTAAAGTATGTAATGTGTATGAGTTTCCAAAGCACTGTATATAACTAGTATACTTTATACATAGTAAAGCTGTAGGATCCCTGCTATTTATATGTGTGTAGCATGAATGACTTTGTATGTATACTCAACTAGAACCTAATTGTGTGATGCCAGTTGGGAAATGTGAGGTTAATCAAAAAGGGCACATGCCTTCCTTTGAACAAATAATTTTGGCATTGCCATATACCAATAATTTAACCTCAAGTCTATATGTCTACCTACGGTGTACCGTATACCTATACTCTGTGTAGTAATAATATGTCAAATGTAGTCGTAAAGAGATTCTTCTGTTCTGTCGGACAAGTATGTGCGTGGAGCAGGAACAAAATGTTTGTAATGTTTTTCCTACATTATTTATGTGTGTACCTTTAGTTTAGTGTAACTTCTAACTTTTGTCCGAGTACTACAAACACCATAGAAAATGCTAACTTTGATTTTATTTTAAAATTGTGCTCTCATCTCGAGCCAAGTCAAGTTGACTCATTTTAAAGTGACTGTAAATGTGTTGCTTCATAGTTCTCCTGCCAAAGTATGCAATGCAAGAATGGAAGAAGTAAACTGACCTCCCATACAGATTCAACTGCCCGTGAAGTGAAGAATAGAAAAGTTACAGTGAAAAATTTCTAGCATGCTCCCTTGTTCTTAAACTTACACAGAGAACTGCCTACTTCTATGTTCTACTACTAGGATCATTCAGTTTACCTTAATGTATACACAGAAGAGTCCTTTATAAATTGCCATACGTATATGCATTTACGCACAAACTCAAATAAATTGTCCTATTTACCTTTCTTTTGGTCGTGTTAAGTATATCTTCCAAAAGTACACAATAGAATTCTACAATATTTGTTGCTATAATATGGTATAACCTCAACTTACTCAACTACAAGTATCTGTATCAGCATTAGCTAAGTATAGTCGTAAAAGAATTATTAGACCCATTCATTGTTCTCTTATTAGGTAGGAAGGTAGATCCAGATAATATTATGTTTTATATACACAGCTACTTATTATACCCTTATAAAAGCAGTTGAAACTCCCCGTAGTTCAGAACCAAAGGAAAAGGAGACATTTTACCTTTTCTGTGGCATTTTGTAACAAGGTAGTATTTATTGCTTATCAATCGCGGAAGTAACATAAATTATTTCACGCCAAGAAAGATGTATGTACTAAATTACACATGGAAGATCTGCTTCTTTTCAAGTACCTACTCTACCTATTATTATTTTTGTCATACTTTTAGCATTGTATGACATGTGTATTACTACTAAATGTCATATTTTATTAGTGCCTACTCCTTTCATATGAAATCTCATGAGGTGCTACTAATTTTAGAAAAATGCACGATGCAGCATACCAAAGGACCGAAGTAACTTATGGAAATGGGTGTTTTAGCTGTAAGAAAAGTGTAAGAAAAGAAGAGAACTGTGTCATTTTTAACTCACACATTTATGTTTTACCATGAGGTTAAACTGGGAGTTAAAAGGTAGCTTTAAGGGTAGCAGGAGTAAGAAACATATTGGTTTTAAAGTGTCCACATGTGTATGTCTGGGGTAAAGTGTGAGAGGTTGGAGAGACCGCACAGAGAGAGCCAGGGTGAGTGAAATGGTTTCACGCTTCTTAATAGGATGAAGGGATTCACGTCAAACAAACCATTGAAGAAAGATTAATGAGTTAAATCTATACTTGTAACTCCCATTAGAGGATTCAGCTTGAACTCTGTCTGACGGACTCCTTTTACTACTATTTACTATCTATCACTACGAATTTCGATATGCATCTTTTGTGCGGATAAAACCAAGAGAGTTAGCATATCAGCTACTGATGACTACAGGGAGATAATTCATTACTTCCATCTCGTTTCCTTTGTGTAATCTACAACTAATGTAATGTGCCATAATACTACTACTACTACTACTACAACAATATTACGTGGAGCTTGCATGCTTTGAGAACGTCACATATTCACTTTATGCACGTTTATGTATGTGGGCTTGACTGGAAGCGGCTTTAAAGCCCGAATTTCTCACTTTGCTTTGCTTTCACACTCACAGTGTACTTATCCACAAGTAAACTGTCAATGAGCTTTAACTCAATGGAAACAATCGCAGTCTTTAAAGGACCATCATGAACCACCCTCTTTTCATTTTGTACTTTATCGACTCTCGCCCATTTCGTTATGCTTACATGCATTTATTCAGATCCAGATTTATAAGTACTTACCGATGATGACACATTTAATATTTCTTCCATCTCAAATTTTAAAATCGCTTAGAACGACTTCGCTTCAACATTTTGTATATTATACCCATCTCTGAGTTGTTGGTAATCTGAAGTTGTAATGTGTATAACAGAATGGAAAGGTTTTCAAAATGGAAAGTGTTAAATATCAACATGCTTTTTTGCCTTTTGTAACTTCTGTGTGCGAGTGATGCCTTCTTTCGTTCCCTCCATCAAGCACCACAAAACATTTGACATGGTTGAGAAATGTAAAGGGTACTCTTCTGATGAATCCTGCAATCCACGTCATAGACGTGAATTACTATCTCTTTAAATAGTATCCATTTTCCAATGCTTTTCTATTAGTGTAATTGTTGATGGACGAATCCAAGTGATATTAGCGTAATAATTAGAATATCATTACTATATACGTATTCAATATGCGATTTAACATAATCTGTACAATGTACTCGTATTATAATGTCTTGTGCTTTTTAAAAGCATTTAAGTTTGTGTACGTACTTACTTAAGATTGTTTACTTCTACTTACGTCAATCCCCAAAGGTATTAGGTATACACAGTACAAAAGTACTAGTAATAATATTTAAGTAGGTACATTACATACAGTAAACGATAAATAGTCGATATAAGAGTTATGTGTTTCTGTAAGCAATCGTTCCTAAAAACAATTCCTTATAAGGTATGAAGGCCCTGATTGCGTTTCAAAATCACTTGTCAATGATCTACTTTTGGTAAACAAAAGAAAACTGCGATAGTAATCTCAGAAGATTTGTAGTGTACATTATAAAGCAAGTGTACTATAAATGCAGCAGTGTATGCACATCAATTATTATTTATACCTTTACAAGAGTAGAAAATTCAAGGTTAGAATACAGGTAAGTGCAATTAAAGAAATGAATTCACAGTCATTTAATACACAACTGCGATATGATAATAAAGTCTGGAAATTATTATACTTTTTGCGCTAAATGTCTTAATACAATTAAATTCCAAATTGGTTAATAAGAGCAATGAAATTTCACGCATAAACAATTAAAGAGCAGTTTATTATGGACTGGATTGTGTCCTCAGGTCTCAAGGAAGGGAAATTTGCATTCTGCTAACTATAATGATCACATTTAAGTGTATTACTATTTAGACTACGACTAGCAGGAGAATAAGAAGATTGGCTGACGTAAACAGAAAGCATTTTGTAAATTGAATTGCTTTTGTTGTTATGAGCGGTCGTTTTCTTTCCAATTATTTTTTGCACAGTAGCAAAAGAAGTATAGATGCTAATTGAATGCATTCATGTCATGTCATGCCATGCAATTCATACTCGCTCACCGCTTTGCCAGTCTACATTAAGCAAAAGTTCACAGAGAATCTCGCCTTTTGCGATTCCAGTTTTTCTAAGCACATCTAAATAAGTAACAGCTGCAATTGTAGTTTACTACTGAGATAATGGGTTAATTTACTTTTGTGTGCTCGAAAATTACAGAAAATTGTAGTGATATGCACATTTTAAATAGCGGTAGCAAGGAAATCGTTTTTTCTTATGACCATCCTTCAATACTACAACCAATCTTAATGATTAGCATAACCAATCAATAGTAATTATTCATGATTACGATTATGACTCTACTACTACTGAAAAGACGAAATGAATTATTGTATTGTTTTCCTATAGTGCCTTCTCTATATGAAATATGCAACACAAGAAGTTTTCCTGTCTAATAAATATGTATATCTATATAGAAACATCATAAATATGCAGAGCAGAGAATCTACGCTTCAACACCAAGAGAAAAAGTAACCCATTCGCATTTGCAATACAGAAATAAAAATAGGAGTCCATCCATATAATTTGTTTACACCACCAAACCACTAAATTAGCATGACTAATATGTGCCAATTAAATTCTGAGTTGAAACATCTAGACAATCTCTCTGTGTGGCATTTCAATGCTTAGTAAATTAGTGCTTGGCTAATGTAACCATTAAATCAATAATTATCAAAAATTGTACTAACAGTAATTTGAAAAGGGTTAGAGGAGCTTATAGGCAAACCAATGTATCATTATCATTATATACCATTGCTATTGCTACTCACACAAACCACGCTTACTTTTTATTGTATAGTGTGAGTAAATGTTGTTGTGTGTATGCAGTAGCCACCATAACACATTAAATGAACTGCATAATCAATGCTTTCTAGCTTAATTTGAATACTTATAATATACTACCAATATACGTAATACATGCAGACACATACGTAAGTAGTAATTAATATGATTGGAGAGAGACGGACACACAGGCAAACATTCGAAGTGATGAAAAACTCATTTAAATGAAAACACCACACTGTAGTAATTTTCTTTTGCTTGGAGTGGTGGTAAATGCCATTCTAGTAAATGGTAAAAGGTTCTTCTGTGTGTTTCTTCAAGGTTGGAGAATAACACGATACTACTGTGTACTTTTGTACCTATAGTATATACTACCTAAGATACAGTAATATAATAACCAACTGCAATTATGTATGTAAATAACAGTTCTCTGACTGTGGTAGTAACACTAAGAAATATAAATATACTGATAAATACAAAAATTAATATGAATAATAATGCAGAAAAATTGTGTTTTGTGCAGAGTGATCTCTGTAGTAAATGGCTACTGACTATGCTACTTGATTGGACCTCCACCATGCGTCATTATATTATGTGATGTCAGATCTGTTGCAATGATGAATAAACTTATGTTTGCACTGACATGTCATGTACGCAACTCAAAGGGTGCCTAATAATCCATATAGGTATATAAATTCTGTACATATAATCAAATCTTATAATAAATGATAACTCGCTGCACCTATAAACCAGTAGAGTAAGTCAATCAATGCAGAAATGTTTCCATTTGATGAGACTGACAGACAGACTGGGTCGACTCCGCTTCATTTGACATGACATGACAAGATGTAGCCTCAGGTAACAAAATTCTCTATGAGTAAAACGTAAATATAATCCTGTGTGCATATGAATCTCGCAGTACCTAGAAAACCATGCGGTACCAAACCACTTACCACTTAACGCCACCACCACTGCAGAATCAAGGAGCAAGGATAGTCTCGTTAATGAAATACAACGGCTGTGCACTTACAACTTACAGAGAAGAGTAATTATCAATGTAATTATAATGTGAGTAATTAAAAAATAAGTGCATTGTTGTAATTTATTTATAAAGATCAACTTGTACCTACATATACAGATTGTACTAGGACAGATGTGTACTATTTAGGAGAGAGGAATAGCAGTTGTAGTTAAAAGGGAAGAATGGTCGCAGTGAAATGATAATGATGATGGTTTGTTTAAGGTTTATTTATATGCAGATTTATCTATGCCATGATTAGATGATGATAATGTGATGCAATGGGAGGCGAAAAGGGAGCTCGTTTAAAAGGTAAACTAATTGCTAGCTTTCAATGACTCTTCTCTGTCTATATGTAGAGTTGGATGACCAAACTCATCTCTGTGCTGATGAAGATGATGATGATGACGAGTTCTGATTATAAACGGTACAAATCTTCATAAAGTATTCAGACGTGATATCAAGAATCAAGCCAAAGGCAGAGATGAGATATTACCTGTTTAATAATGTTCACCACATGGAAAGTGATGCCTGAAATTAGTTGCAATAATAAGTCTGTACTGATGTTGTCGTAGTATTTTGTGTTCTTTCTTTAAAAGTACAGACTACTACACTTGCTATAGGTGTAATAAGATTCTAAAAACAAATGTAAACTCAATAGACTTAAAAGCAAAGTAGGGAAAATGCTAAACTTCACATTTCAATACTGTTCATCGTTCATATTTCATGGCAAACCACATTTCTATATACTACCTACTACCTACTATGTTTGGTTTTTATTAAATTCGTTCAGGTATCTATACCATTATATTATAACACATGTATATATAGATAGAGATAATAAGTTAGGTTAGAACTAAGTTTATGAGAAGATGGAAACACATAGGTCAAAAGTAAACTGAATTGTATTATAGTATTTAGTAATTTATACAGGCAAGTTGAATAAGAAAAACATGTTCACTTTAGCTCACGACATTTGTATGTGTGTGGCTTGGCTTTTGGCTTAAAAAGGTTTGGATGATGGAATGAAGTTGCGGACTGGAATGAACATGAAGCGATGCACTGCATTACATAATAACTCCTTTCTCGTGGTGTGTATTAGTTCAATGCTCGTCGTCGTCTCTCAGTTAGTCTCGTCTCGTCTCAACTCTCCGCTGCATCAAGCAAAATACTCTCGGGGCTAAAAGAGTAGTCTAACACTGACACAGACACACAAAGTCAGAGCAAGTTAAAGTTAAACCGAGGCGAGAGAGACGAGAGAGAGAGTCTAATCAATTACTCATATTTTGAAATGGTTGATAATATATGAATGTGAGTGGATGTGGTGATGAGATGGTGTAGTGCAGTGAATTCGCTATCTCACATTATTATTATGCGCTAATAAAACCTAAGTACATCAACTGTGCGAGTGTAAGTCCAGTAAGTCAAGTATAAAAGGAAAAGAGGCAGGGTAAAAAGAGACCAGACAGGTAAGGATGGAACAGCAAGCAATATAGGCTGGTTTTCTCAACATAGTAGTAGTTGTAGTAGTAGTAGTAAGGAAAAAATAAGCTACGTTCTTCGCAAAGTTTTTTTTCTTGTATATAATAATATCTATATCTATATAGGGATGTGTGAGAGTGTGTGTGTGGTGTGTGTGAATCCTATATGAAATGACGTTTATATTATCATACATGTAAGTTAACACTTAAACATCATATCAACTTATTCAATGTCAGTTGTGAGTTAAGTCTAACCAACTTAGGTGGCTAAGTATTTGGCATTGATCATAAGTACACAATTACAACACACATTCGCAACTACAAGTCTTATACTTATAAATGATTGTCTCTCTTGTTCTTATCTCTTGAGTCTCTCTCTCTCTCTCTGAGTTGTAAATACTGCTAAGGTCTTATATAGCCCTGTAGCAAAGACAGTGGGATACACAGAGAGTATCTCTCTGTGTGAGCAATAATGGAACTCTGTCAGCTCTTCAGGACTCTATTCACAACATGATATAATAGCAAAGCATGGAAAATGAAACAAGAACTTCGGGTTGAGTAGTTCAGGTTGAGTCTCTGCTCTCAGGTCTAAAGAAGAATTTATTTATGCCTTTCTACACACATAGAAACACACAGGTAAGTAAGTAGTAAGTGCATAAGTATGATTGCATGAATGTAGAAAATAATATTATTATATTTCTGCGTATGTGTTTGTACGAGTGTAGTATGAGTGTGTGTTGTTGTGTGTGTGTGTGTGTTTCACCTGGATCCGCCTTGGTGACATTGTGTCCATTGTTTGGCCGCACTTGGCTGGTGTCAATCACTTTGCGAAGGTCCGCCTCTTTGCTCCACGCCCATCCCCAACTGCAAACCGCCCTGAGGATCCGACCGAACCAAGGCAAGGCAATAGGAAACTATATAGGCAAAAGCTAGCAACATCAACACCAAACCAAAAGCAACTTGAACAAGCCTGGCCAACCTTCCTCACTCCACTCACTCCACTTCTCGACTGTTGTACACAGCAACTTCGCTCTTCTTCTGTGTTCAACACCAAAAGCTTTTGCTACTACCACACACTTACAGTACTTACGTAGACGAGCCATGCAATAACCAACTCTGTACATATATACACAACAGACCACATGCCTTGTAGTTGTAGCAGAAGCTTGTGTACATACATTTCTGTATTATAATATATTTCTATTGCTACTTACTTGCTTCTCTTCTCCGCTCTACTCTCTTCTGGCTCTGCGAGATTCCTTTTCTCGACTTAAGAAACTGTGTGTATACAATCTAATGTAAATGTAATGTTATTATATGAGAAAACTAAAGCCACATTGTATTAAGTATATTTTATACATGCACATCTACACAGGCTCTCCTACTAGTACAACTTTACCTTTAAGCCTAAGAGGTTTACATTATTACTACTGCTGCTGCTGCTGCTGAAGTCAAGTCTCACTTCAGTTTACTTACTCGACTTGGTTTGGTTTGGTTTGACTCACCGTCATCGACAACAAGTAACTTCAACTACTCAAGTTGAGCTTCAAACTTCCCCAGCGAGTAAAGCTGAACGAGAAGCCAGGCCATCCACAGAGTGAAGCCAGCCCAAGAGAAACACCAAACGAAATGTGCCCTGCGCCAACTCTTCAGTCGATAACTGAATACTCGAGAGATAACAACAACCCCGAACACTGAACAGACTACTAGACCAGGCAAAAACTTAGCCTTTTGCTACTACTACTACTACTACACATTGCTGCTACTACTATTACATTGCTACAGAAACATACGCGAGGACAGGCTACTACTACTACCATCATTCCTATCGCTATTAGCACACGACGAATAAGAACGGCTAAAATATACATTTTATACATAGCTTAGCATACTAGAGATTTCAGTTTGTGTGTATACATATGTGTACTCTCTGTGTATGTGTGTAAGTGTGTGTGTGTGTGATCAGAAAGCGACGACGGGACTACTAGCAGTGCACAATGCATGTAGCCACACATAGAAATAGTAGGAGCCTTAAGCAGCTGCAGATTTAAACAAACTATGGACTACTACTAAATACACAACATTACATTACATCATAATATTACGTCCATATATCAATATTCCCCTTTTTCTCCAGTTCCTGACTTGACTTTACTGCTTTTTCGTGGTCTCAACCGGGCCACACCGAGTGCTTTACAGCTATTTCAGTCGGATTTCTCATGTTACGCCAAATACTACCATAAACCATAGCAAAATACAAGCAGAACGACTATAAGTTACTGCTACACACGAATAAACCAAATAATAAACAATTTGCCACACGCAAAGTGCACCGCAGGAAGGAAGAAATTGTGTACGAAAGTTGACGTGTTAGTTCAAAGTTTACGGGGTATATATCTGCAGAAATATATAAGAACACACTTCAGTAATATTGCACAGACAGATATAATAACACTCAAATCATTTAGCTTAATGAATTTATTGATATTATGAGAACTGTGTAGTGACAGGAAATATTAGCAGACTGTTTAGTACATATTTATACGTACGTATACCTTCTCAGTGTTTCCTACTTTATTGTACCCGTATATAAATACGCAAATCTATCCGTGGATGTGACTGTTGCATGCGGATTTGCTTAAAAATTTATAAACACACCTAGTGGAGATTTAAATTTGTTTTTGGACACAAATAACGTGCAGTTGAATTATAGTATTTCAGTGGGAGCTCTATATACAATGTGTCTATAGTTTGTCTGCGACTTTGTGTAAGAAATTAATTTTCAATTGTGTGGAAGTGTCAATATGTTGCCCGCTGCTATGGATGACACTCCTGCTGTCGCGTCCACTAAGCCGCGATCCACGGACTTTTCTATTGCGGCTATTATGTCCAAAGACATCGTCAAGAGTCAAAGTACTTCGCCTAGTTTTGGCAGCGACAGTCCTACAAAGCCTATAGGTAATTCATTTCTTTAGCAATTTTTAAATTTAATTCAGTAATTTACTCTTTTCACTAGGCTTTTCATATTGCGTTCGTAATAGTATTTCGGTCTCGGAAGTGATCGTTTCAAAGATCATCTTTCCCCGAAAGTCTTGCAAAGCATACTCCAACTTGTTTTCCCACATTTTATGTTTCGGGTATCCGTTTATAATTTTTGTCTGTTTTTGTTTCATTGCTTCTTTACTTTCATTAGATGGGATTTGTTTCTGTGTTTCCTTTAACTGTATTAGTAAATTATATCCATCTATCTAAATCTTGCATTAATTAAGCTATAGACAATTACATGTCATTAGTTACAGTAATTAAGATATTAATAAAGGTGTTTATTGTAATTTTGTAGATAAATTTAGTAATAATCGCAACAATCGCTACAATCATAACAATAACTATAACCACAATAACAATCACGGCCTGACCAATTCACACGAGTCGCTGTCTCAACGTGGCTCAGAGACGGAAGACTTTTCGGAAAGTGATTGCGAGAAAGACATAGACATCTGTGATGATGACAACAAAGTCACGTCATCATCTGCGGAAACTCCTGTCAGTGTCAAAGAGTTGGATGAAGACGAGGACGATGAAGATGCTATCTGCAGTCCCGGGGACAGAAGTTCTCCTCAGATTTCCAATGCTGATGGAGATGAAGGAAATTCTGCTCCAGCGGAGGACTCCCGACCTCTTAAAAAATCATCAAAATCTCAAAGGAAAACAGTTGAAATGAAAGGGCGCTGTAACTGTGAAGAGTTACGCACTGCCAATTGTCATCTTGAAACCAAAGACTTGTGGGATAAATTCCACGATCTAGGAACTGAAATGATCATCACTAAAACTGGCCGGTTAGTTCCTTTTCCGTATTTTATTCATATAAAACTGTATTTTCTGCTTATGATACAACGCATGGCATTTTCTTCCTTACTTAGTATCAATGCTGTAGTATTAGTTGTATACACCTACAAGAATTAGGGTAATTGTAAATTGCAATTGCATTGCAATAAAATTACACTTTGCATTTAAGTATGGCTCATAAGTAACACTACGCGTTTCTAACCTTAGTTAATTTATTTACAAATATTTAAACGCATTGATGCCTTGTATGACTCTCTCAGGACGCATTCCAAGCAACAATTATTCCATACACACATTTCTCACATTTCATTCCGCATTTGTGAAATTTGCGTTTTAGTTGCAACTTGATTCAGCATAGATATTAAGTGTAGGTACTTGAAACATGAGAAGTACGGTCAGAGCCCTGAGGAATTGAACTTGAGCAAGGGTTGTTAGTTTTGCATGCGTTCTGACTTATTATTATGTCTTGGAGTATTAGAAACAACAAGTAACACAAAGACACATAATACACACAAACCTCCTCAATTATGTAGTTGTGTCTGAGCTTGGAGCAACATAGGTGGTAAGATAGTGTTATCTCTAAGGTATGCTCTAACTTGACGTGGTGACTGGTGAGAATGGATTTATTTTACGTAAAGTTGAATAAATGAAATGGACAAGGAGTGAGTGCAGTAGATATA
Organism: Pogonognathellus flavescens; assembly: GCA_019776165.1. Classification (NCBI taxonomy): domain Eukaryota; kingdom Metazoa; phylum Arthropoda; class Collembola; order Entomobryomorpha; family Tomoceridae; genus Pogonognathellus; species Pogonognathellus flavescens. The sequence goes on along the minus strand of JABASD010000715.1, from coordinate 43,946 downwards.
GTCAAATTCATTCCAACTACAAATATGTGTAGTATTCAAATGCATGTGTGAATACAGATATGACTAAAATGAGGTACGGCAACTGGCATGAAGAAGGTAATAAAGTTAATTACTTCCTCTCACCTCATCCACCTCAATTCACGTTGTAAATACAGAGCCAGAGAGAGACGGGGCATGATGTTCTTTACGAGATAGCATCCCGTATATGTTTATAAGAGCAAAACACAACACTCCGCACAAAGCAAAGAAGACTCGTAGTGTTAATGTTGTGTATGTGAGTGTGTGTCTCATCTAACTGAGGTTGGATGGACTGAAGGTATATCTAGTCAACACACATATCACAGCACGAACTTTACTTAAAATGTGTGTACATGTTACAACGTAGACACAAGAGAACAAGTAAAGATAGACGAATTAGGTACATAGTATTAGGTAATAAGTAAGAGATGCGAGAAAAATGTATGAGTGAGTTAAGACAAGCCACCCCGAACTGAAAGCCCTGAAGCAAATCTTGGTCGACTCATGAAACAGACACAAATGATGATTTGAGAAGACACAGACACAATTCTGGCAAAGGATCCGACGGAGTTTTCCCTTCTTTTTTCTTCCCTGGGCTTTCATTTGGTTCGACTTAATTGTGCCCTCATCATGATGAACATGAACATCAACATGAACTCAAACTTAAGCTTACCGCACCTAACATAATTGAGCTACAGTACTACACTTACTAATAGTAAGTACATTACTCCATTACAGTTGATAGTAGTGTACGAAATGCCGAAGCAAATGAAATGGGATATGCTTGTGTGAGATTAGTTGGACGTACAGCTTGTATTTAGTGGTTATTTAGAAGAACTTGCTACATTGTGCTTCAATGTGCGGATGAACGATGATATCCTGATTTCTGAACGTGTGAAGGCATCACAGATAAGTATACATTATTATATCTTTAGTGAAAGATTCATCAGACTGGACTAGATTTAACTGGACTGCTGGAGTCGCTCTCTTTCTCTCGATCCTACTAATAATGTTATAGATTGAAATTTAAAATTTCAAGTTGACTTGACCCACCCCAGTCGGTCTGTCGGCGCACAGAGAAGAAACACAGAGGCAGACTCAATACTCAGAAATTGCCTATCAATAACTCAAAGAAGACGGGCAATTGACGGCATATACAGAAACATTAGGGATTTCTTAGGAAACCAGATTTCACTTGATTTGATCGAACACGCGGACTTATTGTTAGAACGAAATTACATAAATATATTTATACAAAGTAGCTTGTGAGTCTCTTTCCTTTTCTACTTATCTTTAGGTATGGTTATAAAAAATGTGTTTACTATGGCTGTTACGTAACAGCATGAAACATGAAGTGACGCTTGTTGTTCTGCTTTGCAATTTATTGAAGCATGAGAATTGAGAATAGAAATTCTAGATAGACAAACTCGAATCACCGAATTCTGATTGCTGTATCATATTTGCAAAACTAAGTCGTCATAATTTACATTACCTGCTGTAATAAAACACGAGTATGCGAAAAATAGTTTCGTTGTTAGGTAATCGTGAGCAAAGTCAAGTACATTTTACATAAAATCTGTATTCTCTGGCGAGATGTTTTCCCAAAGGAAATGTTTTATTTAATGTCAGGCTGAACATTGCAAAAAGACTAAAAAATCTTGAAAAAACTAATGAAATAATAAAGTTTTGCTAATCTTAATGATGTGAATTTCGGATATGACACGATGTAAAAAACATCAAAAAGTTGTAAACCTATCGACAAATTGGTTTGCAAGGGCAATTAATTAGGAGTGTAACTGAGATTTACATCATCATGCGAACACTATCTGGATTTACAATAATGTCCATAAGTAATTTACTACTTCCCATGGAAAAGTTTCATGGTGATTGATAAGTATGAAACAATTGAATGGAAATAACATCATGACCAGACACAAGGTTGGTTGTAGCTCACAGTCTGTGTCTCTCTGCTTTAACAGACTTGAGTCTTGTGACGAGATAAAGAAAAGAATATTATCAACTGACTGTGAATGCGCTGATGAGAGAAACAAACTCGTTCTTATCACTTCAGATACTATGATTCTGCTCTAATCTCACAAATCCTTAGTTGAATTCGCTCTTATCCGAAAATGTATTTCTGGTAGCAATGCAAATAAGTAGCAACACGAGGTTCGTGTGAATTATGACATTGTCGTCACAATTCCTGTACAATTATTACACGTATCTCTAAGTATGTGGCATTGTGTGTAGTCGTATCAAGTCCAATGTAAGATCATCATTCTTCAACTTGTATTATGTATAAGTGCCAATCTAAATGCATATCTGTGTGTTGTTACTTGTTAGTGTGTTGACCATGAGCAATTCAATTTAACTTTAGCCCATTATTCAACAACAATTTTAGAGTTTATTACATACTCCTGTGTAGACCTTACTTATAGCATATCTAAAGTATGTACATTAACGAAATGCTTTTAATATAATAGTAAACTCTCTGTCAGAAATAAGTTTCAGTTTGAAAAGGCTGTTCACAAAAGCTTGGTTGTTAAGGAAAGACCAGAGTAGACAGACGCAGCAAGCAATGTGTGGAAAAGATGAGATTAGATCGACATTTTTGACATAATAACAGATGGTAAAGTAAAGCAAGCTGAGTTCCCAGTCAGTTTGAACTTCAGTTGAATTTAGTTGATCCGAAAGAGCCCAAAGTTACCTTTCCTCCTGTATATTACGAATATAAGTGGGAATGGAACCTCCGAGTTGAAATATTGCACTCTATCACTCACTCTGCACTGCATGCAGTAGTGCACTGCAGCGTAAGCCAAGCCAGTCAATTTAAAAATTGTTTTGCTCAAAGTTTTTCCTTCCCATTTGCTCTTTTACAGAACAAGAGCAAAGAATTGTCTGATTAGGACTTGCTTACACGCTCAAATGTGTACGTACACCTTGTACTCAGCTATACACAAGTTCCTAAATAGAACAAGTAAGCCAGGCCAATCCAATACTACACACACACTTGTAACACATCACAACAAAAATTATAACAAGTTACTATTCTTATATATAGGAACAGTTAAAACAGATAGATACAAACTTGTATTAGTAAAGTACGTAGTAGTAGTGTATATGGGCAGAGTAAAACGTATATGCAGTTTTTGTACGACTCAGTCTGAACACATACACTTATCTTTGTGTTCAAACAAAATTCACAGAGCAATAGATTGTGAATGACTGATAATTGTTTCATTTCATGTGAAAGTCACGGTAGTTTAACTCCATTAAATCATCAACCGTTTCGTTTTTTTCGTTCCTTTTCTTTGTAATATTTGTACTTACATTAAAGCTTATTACACTTTGCATTATAATCATATAACATTGCGATAGGTACAAGTATAGTGTAAATATAGCAGATAATGGCTTCTACACTACAGATACATATATCAAGCACTTAATAATAATAATAATATAATTAATCATTCCATTTATTATTATATTCATTTTTATTTGTCTTCTCATGTAAACTACATAATCCAATAATGTAATTGTAATATCACACAATTGAATTTACAAATATGGTAAATGTGTGTTAACTAACGTAAGTAGCAATATTTTACACTGCAACTAATAATTGTTGTAATTATTATCATGAATTAAAATGCGGAGTATTTTACAGCATAGCACAGTGTAGGTACCTATAACAATGTATGCGTAATAATGCCTGTTCTTCCTAGTAGGAGTTATATTCTACAGAGAGTAATCTTTACTTGTTATGTCAGAATATCTTTAGTCATGCCATGCCAAGCTAAAATTTAATTACGTTATAACTTACCACCATGGCTGTGTACACAGACGCTGACATCAGTACAAGAGCGTTATTAGGATTCGAAATGAATTCTTAATTTAGATATAATACTTGTTACACACATACCTAACCTACCTACATTATTTTAAAATTATAGTATAGTATAGTAGTGAAGTAAAAAAACGTTCTCTCTGAGCTTTTTATTCCTTTGTCTTTGGGTCTAAGTGTATATTTTAAAATACCAGTACATTACATACGCTGAACTACGTTTTCCTATATAAAACAGCGAGGGAAGGCAGTCAAGTCAACTCAAGATAAAATAATAGGATTTAGCTCGTAACTCGTAAGCTTTAAAGCGAGAGATTGCTGGAACGGTTACAAGTCTTTAATTATGGCTTTGTTAGCGTATTATCATTGCACATCCTTTTTATGTATTTCATTTCATTCGCTTCCTATCATTTTCCCATTATCGCTACGAAGTATATATATTCAGATACATTGACAAGGCAGGTCTCCATACGTCTAGAATAATCATGTATGTAAAAGATACCTAGACGTATGAGTAGCAGCAGATAGATAATAGTAAAATGTATTGCACTATAATACCATGTGTAATATCCAATATTTACTTGTATAGCAGTGCTTGGAGTATATATAGGCTTGAGACGACGTAGTAGCAGTAGATACACGCTATTATTATATGTGTATTACACTAGAACAGTAGTGATATAAAAAAATAGTTGATTTAACCACCTACATGGTTGTTGGCAGAAAGGAAAAACTTATCCAATTTGATGTTCTGTACGATTATGTCGAGTTGCCTTGTCTCAAAAAGTTCGCAAATTAACTAACTCGACTTTACTTATCTAACTTAGTTCATACATATTAATTCTTGTCTTATGGTTATAGTTAAGTTCGCTGTAGTCAGAGAATTAGTCACTAGGCACTAACAATCACTAAGCTCATTGTTACGTTGCCTAATAGTTGGAACAATAATCGTATCATGTGGCTATATCAGCAAAACCACGAAAATCTTAAAGCAAATGCGGACATACAATGTCTTATCTGTCTCTGTGTTCAGATTAGACTTCGACTGTTCTACTATTATTGCTTACGTACAAGTTGTGAGACATAAATCATAGGCACATTGCCAGAGGCATAGCGAAATATAATGACAGGGGAACTTGTCTTCTGCGTAGTGTTGTAAATGGATTTTATGAGTTCATTTGTTTCCCGAAAATAAAAATATTAGCATAATGATTCATATGCAAGGGGATAATATATTATATTATATGTCTAAATATACAATAAAATTAACATGGCCATTCTTTTCAATCAAGCCAGGGTTAGTTAAATCATTAATGTCTTTGTATCTGACTGTAAATCATTATTTGAGATTATATTGTCATTTATAGCTAAATCCAATTGTATATTTATTACCTTCCTTTCGAGTTTCTCACTTGCCAGTTTACTGCAATTGAGATGAAAGCCTATGAAATATTGCCACCGTAATAATCATAAATGATAATCACAATGTTTTTGAATTGATGATGGACTCTAAACTCTCAACTCAACTGACTCTGCTTAAAGTACCTATGATGTACAAGCATTATTGCCTCTAGTATAGTAGCATACCTTTACCTAAGTACAAATACTTACCATAATTTTGTTAGGTACACATACCTATACTCTATTGCAGTAAATAATCAGCAGGTTCACTTTAAAGCGGAATGAATGGTGAATTCTCTTGTAATACTACATAATGTATATTGTTGTATAAGTGGTATTAGTAGTTGAGTATCTTTGATCTTTATACATTGCTATACATACAAAGCAAAACAAGTGCAGTGGGCTTTGGCCATTTCTATAATAATATTACCTACAGTAATAATATCTAAGTATATACTATATAAGTATGGTTGAGAAACTACCTATATAGGTATTTTATTAAGTGAGTTGAGTGAGTAGGCATCTGTACTTGTACTGTACTTTAGCTACCCACACGGTTTACCACAGTCTGAGAGACTGGTCAGACTAGCAGACGTGAAAGATGTTCTGCAGTCGCATCACAACACTATTATCATTCATTTCTTAAGAAGGTGACCATGTATAATAATATTGTGTGTAAGTTGTGGTAGCGATCACATGTACATGAAGTATATGTGTAGTAATAGAAGCGTATGTTATGTTAAGTTGTCATTTTTTGTGTGAATATTTCCTTGCTTATCGTTAGCAAGAGTTTGATTATTGTTAACTTCTTTTCTGTGTTGGGAGCTCAACGAGGCAGAGCAAATGGAAAATCCAAAGCCTTTTGGTAGAGCACCAACATTACTTTTCACATTAAAATTTATTACCTCACCTGTCTACTACTGGAACTGGTATAAAGAATAGAAATACTCTGAAGGTATTAGTATTTATCTCGTCGTCGGCTTTAGAGCGCTTTCTGACTGAGTTCTGCTCGGTTCAAATTGCCAAGCACTCGAGTGAGGACTTTCAGGATGGTATGGTTGGTTAGCCTAACTAGGTTGGCTTGGATTTGTTTGGAATTGTAGTAGTAGTAGTAGCAGCAGACGTAGTAGGTAATACTTATTCAATTCTGTAATTGAGTATATGGGAGAATGAGTGGAAACGAGCTATTTAGATTTCCATTGAGTCTTCTTCTGTGTACACAGAGAATCTCTGGCGTTTCCTTCAAACGTAGCACAAGACATGCAATAAAGTATGTAGTGCAATAGAAAAGGATCATAATAATCATATCGTAGTATCATAAGTTATAAGTAATCATATTAGGTATCCTATGTTGTGCATCTTGTATTTTTCTCTGTGTTCACTTCAGTCAAGATCCGCAATGTTACGAAAAGAACAAAAAAACCGGCTTCTATCCGGTCCGATTTATGGATGTATTTTCATAGCTTGATGCGCACAACGTTTTACAGGCTTTAAAAATTTCAGTTGTGATAGATTGGCTGCAAATTCAAGTTCATTTACAGATCTAATTGCCAAAGAGCTTGCTCATGTAACTCAATTTACGACTTCCACAGCTTTTATGTCTCTGTTGAGCACTTTAACGAATTTTTACAATGTTGTACATGATACACTTATTAAATCCTAAATCTTATGGATTCGCCCATTATGATTTTTACTGTTTCCTAAATTAGCAACATTTCTTCTTAATCTACAATTTGATGTTTTCGTCCTAAGCGAAAAGAATGGTTCTTCGTGGTGGCTACATCGGTTATCACTATCACTACAATTTTATTCTACATTATAAAATTCAGAGGGCTATTCACTTGCTTCTCTCGACCACCACCACCACCAAAGCAAGGCTACACAGTCAAAAGATTTTCCCCACTTTATTATTTCCTTTCCATCAGCTCCTACCGTGTGTACCACCCAAGTAAACTGATATTTTTCGGAAAGATTGCATTAATCCTCTGCAGCAGCAGATTGCATCCCTGTCAGCTCTCCATTTGCAATTTTCAAATATTTATTTCACAACATACACCAACTAACTCCATTTCCGTCTGAATACTACATACAGCCTCTTACTGTATAGAGTCTAGTACACATACTTAATAACCCAATCACATATGTAATGATCATGATATCCCTATAGCTGTTACATGTGAAAATTGCCTATAGTAAATTACCAGTAGTGGGTATGTATATTTGCAATACAGCCAGTATTAAAAGAAGAATAATGACATGTAATGAAAATGAAATGTAATGCCATTGACACTGAAAGTGTCGACTGAATGGGCCTGAGTAGGGGCTCAATCAAAGGCAAGCAGATCGCTGTATTGCTGCCGCTGTTCCGGAACGTGGTTACAGTCTTTTGTCAACTTGGACCAGAAGGAGAGCACCAGAGCTTCGTTTTCATCGTTTCGGTTTCGGCCCTTTGCATCTTGTCCCCACTTGCACACTTGCGTATCGACATTATGTAACAAGGCCAAACCGAGTACAACCAAGCCTTGTAATGCCAGCTCATCGCCATCGTCACCGAACCCGAATAACCCGAACCAAAGTTTTTCTGACAGTTTTTTCTATTATTTTCCTAACAGTATGTATAGCATCACTCAGTGTTGCATTACAGTTTAGAGTATATACTTAGTATATATAAAACGTACATGATGTGATGTAACTTTGTGTAACTAACGGTGTAAACGAGGAACCAGTAGTATACTCTTGTGCGGATAAATAGAAGGCAAGTCAGTTTTAGATGTATTTGAATGAAACTGATATGTATCTGCATATATACGCATGTTGTGAGTGTTCAGAGAGGAGAAGTTGGGTTTTGACTTGACTTGGGAGTTGTAAGTATGAAATGAATTGTAGGTTATATGTGTTAGGAGGGAGCTGCTAATCAAATCCGGCTGGTTCATTGCATTTCATTTATTTCGTGATGATATATATTCTGTTCACAGTGGAGCAGAACGGGACCTCAATTACCCTTTTCCGACTCTACACCTAACGAAACAAAACCAACTGAAGTCTTTTGAGCAGAATCAAGCAACTCGTACTGAGAGAGCTCGGATAGAATTTAGATAGTTGCCTTGTCTCGCCTTCCTTTCCTGAAACCTGAACTGAAGTTATCCATTGAACTTGACTTGACTCTCGATTTTTTTCTCCGTGTTAATATTCACAGTTGATAAAAAATCTAATTATTCACTGGTTGCTTTTCATTCCTTTAGTTTTAACGCTTATCAACTTGGTGTTATCATACAGCTACTATGAACTCCTCTCTCAAAGATACTTTTATCCGTAGGTACATCTTATATTATATTTTCCACCACCACCACCACCGTCCTTGCCTTGTATACTTGTATGCATGTGTTAATTCTTACCACACATTTCTATTCTCTATCTCTATGTATATTAAAAACATGTTGGATGTGTTAAAGCGCCTGTGCTCTAGATATTCACATATACAACGTCTATTAATCTGTCTTTATATGAGTTGCACTAATAATATTTTATACTGGTAAGCAGAAGTGGTAGAGTGATCTAGAAATGTTGCATAGGCAGAAATTGCGGTGTGGTTTGCTCTGTTGTTCTTAGTTATTATACAGATAAGCCATAGATTTTCCACACAAACCTTTGCTTGTGTTTGCTTCAACTAATAATTTGACAGGTTGCGACTTGAGATAATTTATTCATTTATTTATTTACTCATTTCATTTATTACATGTATGTGCAGTTATTTATCTGCTGTAGAAATGTGATAAAAGCCTTCCTTTACGCTACACTACCTTCAAATTCATTTAACTGGTTAGTGATATGATAGCACAATTAATTAACCATGTTTGCACGGAGGTAAACCATTCCATTTGACACATTTTCATACATAATTGAATTTTATTGCCACCCACAACTATCTCGCAGTTAAGGCGATTTTGAAATACTTTTCGATGAGATGAGAACATGTAAAGACAATCGTAGGATGAAGTACAGTTAAGTGTTCAGCTGAGATAGCCACAATAAAAATGTGTCTCTGCTTTTAAGTATATAAGCAATACATACTTCTATAATACTAATATCCTCGTTATCGTTTCTGTATAAAATGTATGTGTGCTCAGGTGGTATAACCACTCATAATGGGGAAGTCGAAGTGTCAGCTAAAAAACAACTATGTTGTGTGTATCTTACGGAAATGGCTAATGACTTGAGCTGACTACCTTTGTACTATGTATTTACAATCAGTTCTCGATAAACTTTCTTCTAATTAACTCTAACTTTATGTCTTATCTTATTTTAAGCTTGTTGATTTTAATATCCATGTTAAGTGCATCTCCTACAGTGTGAGGCACTTTAAAGTGTATAATAATATTTTAATTGATTATTATCATCTTTAGTAAGTACACAGTACACAGATTGTAAGGTAGATGTGTGCTTTCAACATAACATACAAATAATAGATAGGCATGCTGAAAAGGAAATGGGCTATTAACATTTTTGCTTAGATTTCGATTTAATATTCTTTTGAATGAAAGCTTGAGCAGTAGAAGTGCAACGTTATTTATTGCCGTGATGTCAGAGTCCACACATGAAAACTGTTAAACTAATAAACTTATGTTCAGCTTCTGTCTGCAAAGCAATACGAGTACGATTTTTAAGTGGAATATTACATTAAATATAACATTGTTAACAGTTTACAAATAATGCTTGTTATTACCAACAGACTTTAACAGCAATGGCTCAGTTACAGAGTTAGAGGAATGGTAAATCTGTGAGAACCAAATTCTAAACAGGCTTTAGCTTTAATATATATTTCTTTGAAATGAATGTAGCCCTTTATTATTGCCAGTACTAGTATTATTCTTTACAATTACAATCATATATCTGTTGACTGGAAATGATTCTTACAGGCAATTAGAGTTCTGACGTCTTTCAAGTTTACGATGTAATCTGCAGGCAAAACCATGTAAGTTTGTTATAGAGGAATCATTCAGATTTAAATAGGTATGAGGTTGTGGCAAAAGCAAATAATAAAACATGCAACATTAGGTAGTAGGTACATGATATCTGTGAACACAATACAAAACTTACACATGGAATAAAACAAACTTTAACTCTTCACCACTTTAGCATTTCATCAAAATCAAATTCACACAGTCGTATTTTATTATATGTTAATACTTGTTTGTTTCTTCACTTACGACGAGTGATTTAGTCTATTACGCTAAACAAACTTGGCTAAAAAGAACAGCAAACTTTTCCATTTATGGCTTTGCAATAGGTACTTGTTGATTAAATTGATGTTATTTGTTTTGTGCTTTACTTTCGATCAGTTTTAAATTCCTATATGTCTAATGGCCATGTCCTCTGCGAGGCTGCCACCTAAGTGTTACTCTTCTGACGTTTACCCATCAAGATCATGCGAGATTCACAGGGAATGTGTGCATAAATGCATGTGAATCGAAATTCCTATACAAGAAATAAATATAGGTGCTTATGAGAAGTCGTATAAATTAGTTGTTGCGTTAACACATCCACTATACTTATGTGTTGCCTCCTTGTTGTTTGCAGAGTCAGTATATTTATTATTGTAAGTATTTGTTTGACTTGGCAATATACGATAGCTACGTTTTCACAACCGTATTACATGCTGAAGAACAACACGGCACAAACAGAACGCAAAGCAACAACATAACAACGGCACCTATAAGATGCGTCAATATACATAATAGCTATGTGTAGTAGTAGAAGTTGATAAGTTCATTTCAAGTAGGTATATAAAGATATCAGAATATAGACAGGTATTTAATATACATATATGTATAAGTAGTATTAGTTTTTACATGAGAACTTATAGACAGATAAATCTGTTTGTAATAGAGTAATAAGTAATATGTTTGCAGCAAGTTGTATTTTTGACTGCGTGATTCCCATGAGAGTGCTTATTAGATGGATTTTATTACATAGAGAAGGCAAGGATTTCTTTGAAGAAAAAAGTCACAAGAGTCAGATTTCCTACTTGCTAAGCTCCTTTGTAGTGGTACAAGGGCAAAGCTTTTAGCGATTTAACTACCACCTTAGCTCATACTTAGATAGCTACATGTGTTAAATTATGTATTAATAAGATTGCTTAACTAGTGCCAAAAAATTATTAACAGCGTATGTGAATTATTGTACGCAGAAATTATGAGCACAATAATAACAAGATTACCATACCGTGAATTACTGATACCTGCGTACTTTAGTACTGCTCTAGCTACCTACTTAGACTTGTACAGTTGTTTTTCGCAAAGCTACATGCTTTGGGTTTGTATTACACTGGATATTTTTATTTTTCCCGTTTCATTGAGATATATCGCACAATTTGTGCAATTATCTGTACCTGCTAAGTAATTATAAAGCGTTTTTTCCAGAAACGAAATGGAAAGGTACCTACATATGCAATTAGCTTTTAGTGCAGCTTTATATACCGACACAGGACGGGCGTAATACCTTCGAGAGTATATATACTTCTTACTGAATCAAAAGCAAAAGGATAATAAATTGACTATAAAACCAACCTACTTCTACTGTATTCTGTAAATGCAGAAAATTCTTAAGAGAATACAGTATTCATCCATTTAACAGTTTTCCGGTCCGATGAGCTCCACTGCTTAAAAAAATTCAAAAACTGGACATGAACCAACTTTTACATTTTTCTTTTATGTTTATTACCACGGTTTATGCTCGTTTTGATTTTTCTATGAAGTGTTTACATATTTACCTTCATTGTATAATGTTTATGTGTATGCTTACCTTGTAAACCTGTGTATCATATTTATTACCTTAATTGAGTGAATATTGAAATTGAGAACAAAGCTACATGTACACAGACACATTATTGATGTGCCTTGCTACAACATAGCTAATAGCTCTTTGCAAATAATTACATACAGTTTAGATTTGATTACCATACAGCTCTCTCACTGCAGTTTCCATCATCAATAACAATCAGCTCTAATTTTTTGATGGATCATTTATCCCAACAGCCATACTTGTAAAATACATTCATTAGGATTATTACAATATTTTGAATAAAACTACCACATGGTCAGTATAGCAGATTCTGTGATTTGATATTAAATTCTATGGCATTGCCTATATATAAAATTGCTCTCGTGCCTCAAGCTGTTCTTCTTTTCTTGCTGTAAATGTGTAATTGCGAACCTGTAGGTCAGGTAGTACAGACATAAGGCAAAAGCACTCTCTTCAGTCTGTGAGTGTGTGTACTCTATGTTTATTAGTTACTTCGTTCAATTATAGTAAAGAGCTCTCGTCTCTCCTTCTCTCTCTCGATCTCTTCTTAGTTCTCTTACAATCAGTCAACCAAACAAGATACCTCAAATTCTCAATTACTACACATACAGCAATGCAATACTCGAAAGTAGCTTGAATCGAGTAAATATGGTAAATCATATTGCCTGTGTTGTGTATACAGGAATATTTTCAAACAAAACTAATCACATAGCCTGCATGCATGCACAAGATAATTTATTTGGTAAATAAACTGATTGAGGTGAGGTAGGCATGTTTTTCAAGCTGTTTTTGTCAGTGTGAGGTGGTATCACATATCTACGTCTTCCTCTGAGCCATATAGCCAAATAACACAATAATAATGTAGCCCCAGCCCATGACAGCTTGATTTGATGCGATGAATATGCCCAATCATGCGATTTTGTTTCACTTAATGACCAACTACGGACAATATTCATAATTGCTCACGGAAAGTGAATTACTTTATTGCACAGCAGGAAAAATTATAATGTATTCAAATTCGAGCTAAAGTTTTCGGCACTTGTTTTGCTTACATAACGATGTGCCGTTCATTGATGCTGATGACTTCTACATTATCATACTGTACGTATGGTGTGTAGTAATAAGGCACAAGGCACCCTTAGGAGATGCATACTGTATTTCTTCAATTTACAACAAACTACACTTGTAGTAAATCTAATAAACATTTTTACAGACACATTTGATAAGTACCTTAGGAAAATGGAAATTCTTGCATTGTAAATTAAACATATAAAGCTGTAATTGTCCAAGCAGCTATATAGCAATAAAGTACATAAGTAGTAGCATTTGTAATCGATTTGTTTCGATGACATAAACGAAGGATTCGTTTTCGTCACAAAGTCATCTGTGTTGAAAATGTGCTTAATTTTATTATTGAATTGTATAGAAGTGTAAAAGTTAGTAAATAACAGTGGGACTCTCATCTAAACTTATAAGTACCCTTTGCCTTGTCCAGCAGTCTCTTTGTGTTGTGTCGAAAATCATAAAAGTGGGGAAGGCAAGTAATTTACAAGTCAAGTAGCACTTGGGGCTGTATCTCTCCGTATATAAGTATATAGAAGCTATACACATGAAATGAAATGAGACAAGGAAATCATTTTCTGTATAAGTAGTAGGACTGCAAATGTGACTACTGTGAACAAGAACAACGTAATATAACAACTGTCACACATTGTACCGACCGATTATTATTATTATTGCTTTTACTGTGTTGCTTGGAAAGTCAGAGTCAAACACACTTTATACTTGTGAAATCTACACATGCATATATGCATTGAAGTTGCTAGTTGAACGAATGGAATTGGACGGATGGTTGGGTTTTGTTGTATACGTTTTATGATGGGAATGCAATTGGATGGTAATAGATGTTAAACTAAATTTCATGTTGATGATCATATGTGTAATCTTCCATGCATGCTTCTTGTAAATGCATTCAAATGGCCAACTGGTCCGTCTACTGGCAATAATAATAATAGGATAATCATGATGGACATAAGTGAAGAGATAACTCAACTTGAATTTCTATACCTCTGCTACTTTTCCATCTTGTATCTTGCTGCTGAATCCGTTTCTATTGTATAGCATGCGTTGATAGATACAGAATATTCTTCTTCTTCTTGTTTTCTTATACAAAACGAATTTTAGTGTGCGTATTTACAATTGAAAAGAGTTAATGGTATAAGTTTATCAATAAGCGGTCAGTAACTTGACATGGGAGTATTTAAACCGTTGTAGTAGTAATATGGTACAACATAAACAAGTATGAAGCCTAGTTATCTTCAGATTTAGATTTTGACATCTATAGAAAAATGATACACATGAAAATGGTACATAAAGTGTTTATGTATGTGTATATGTACAGTTGTACATTGTAAATTACACGTAGGTATACGCAGAACTGGGATGCAACATGCAACTAGTAACAATAATATAAAAAAGTACCTTGTGCTTGTAACCGTAGCCAAAGTTTACTACGTACGTACTATTGCTTTGACTTTTACATACAAGTGAGATAAGGCTGGCTGACTAATAGAATTATAGAATTGTATTACGCAGACACAACAACAACACACAGAGAGTTAACTCTTTTGGATGAGACGAGAAGACCAGGTTTTAAGGTTTGATGTTGATGATGTGTTTGCGTGACCATTTCTGTCCTCTCTTCTACACCCGGCTTGTCAAGTGATATTCATTAGTTCTCAATCCCAAAGGTATCTACATGCACAGACCAAGCCAAGCTCTATACAGATAGCATAGCGCATCAAAACTTGATTATCACCCTACCCTTTCCACTTCACTTCGCTTTACAAAGTCATTCACTGCTCCATGCATTCGTCCTACCTCGTACACTCAGCTTATTTATCTACTGCATAATCCTTCGTGTAATTTTTCATTTTATTCCTATTTCTTCTACTTAGCTTGTACTTCTCTAACAGGCTAAGCCATTAAAGAGCATTGAGGTACAATGTAAATATCATATTTCACCAAAGCTACTACTACTACTACTACTACTATAAGCTAATTATATAGGATTTTCCATCATGTAATATAGTAAATAGTTCAAAAGATCACAAGGATAAAAAATAATCAATTTAAATTGATTACTTTGTCATAACCTTCAGAATGCACACCGTTAGTGAAAAAATGCAGCTTCACAGGTACCTAGGACACTACCTTGTCGTGTTCTATATTTAAATTTGTTTTTACGCATAGGGAGATACATACATATTTAGATTGGTGAAGAAAAATAATAATTAAACACAGTATTACAACAAGTGCGAAGTGTTTCAAGTTTATTTTAAGTGAATGATTAATGATTTTGTCAATATCTCAAGATGACTGTCAATAAGGTTGATTATGGTGCTCGTAATAAAGTAACCTCATTACAATCCAATAAATATACTGCACTGGTATATGCCTGTTCGAATTTAAGAGGCCATACCGACTGATTGTGGATGAAGTTGCACAGTTTGTCAAACAGCAAGAGATGTAAAAGTGTTCGCAGGTAGAATATTGTATTAGAGAAAAAGATGTGGATAAATATATACTAATGCATTTGCAAGATTATTTATAGTGCATTCGGTAGGAGAGACGTGACACATAGCTAACAATAAGTAAATAGTTGGTGGTCTGTTTTGCCTTGACTCAGTTGGGTTGGGTTGTCGTCGTTTTGTCGTCATGTTCATGTCACTCTGTGTTCTCATGTGTGTAATGTGCAATACACAGTGTTGTTTGTATTTATAGAGTCTCATGTGTTGTAGAGCATAAGGTGTACTTCTGTCTGCTTTTTGCTCTTTATAATATTCTCTTGTGTTTTACAACTACACACACACACACATGTTTATATACGCAATATGTTTACCAGCGTTATAATCGTGGTCGTTTCCATTTGCCATTTCCTGTGTCACTCCACTCAACTCCACTTACGAAGAAAGAGACGACCAGTGAGCAAACGATTTATGAATGAGTCTATGACATTTACATTAGTCATTATTCATTTACAACGTAGGTTGCCTTGTTCGATGAATTGGATTGGATGTCCTGTTCCGCTGAGCCATTGCACATTTTTATATGGCCATAGCCGCCACCATTTCAGTCACTCACTCCTAAATCTAATCTACTAATACAATGTTTGAAACATTTATTGCCACTACCAAATCCAAGCCCATTACCTGACCGTCAGATGCAACACTTACATTATGTTACTTCTGAACATTACCACTTAAGACTCACCTATTTTGTACATATAAGGACAGAATAGACTGACATGTGAACAAGTAGCGTACTTTTCTCGTGTGCGTATTATTATTATTGCTCTACGTAAATTATGTAGTAGTAATAGGTGTACATGGTGCCTCCGTGTAAGAGCTTGTGTTTTCTGTAGCATAATAATGTAAATCGATTCTTTGTATTAGGGACAAGATAAATGAATTTGCTAATGTAAATGATAATATAGGTAGTAGAGTGGTACCTCTGGTTTTGGCATAAAATGTACCTACTTCCTATGAATATGCATGCTGTTTATGGTTTTTACGTGTTTATGGTTGAAACTCGTGTCAGGAATAAACGAATACAGTTGCAAACAACAAAGCTTTAATCTATTTCTGGCCAGAGAGTAGATTACTTAATTAATGGTAAAAAAGAAAGAAAGCTTCTACAATGCGTAACATTATGCTTCTGAGCTTTTCCATTTTTTGTGCGCAATTCTTTCTCATATACGTATGTACACGTGTAAAAACATTTCCCTGTTACGAATTTAATAGAGTGCAAACAATTTACGAATAAATAAGGTGGATTTAACTCAGTTTTTCAATTTGATCGGGATTTACTAATGTATCGTGATTACGTTAGGTACTTTAGTTACACGTGAGAGTTCGTGGTAGCAAGTACCTTCCATTTTTGTTTAGGTATTATTAAATGGGTAATTATTTGGAAATCATTTCTTAAGTTGGGTCTACCAAGCATGTAATAATATTTCTGTTTGTGTTTGTGTATGAAGTTTCTCTATGCACGAATACAATGTAAGGAAAGATATAACATTTCTATGTAAGAATGGAAAAAAACTGGATACGTTTTTCGCCTTCACTCATTAAGTTTCCAAAGTATGAGACATGAAACATTTTCAAAGTAAGTTTCTCTCGATAAGTGATAAGTAACAGTAATAAGGATCGTTCTTCTATTCATTTGCTACATTTTCCCATTTAGCTCCAATAAAAACGACAAAGTGCTGATTAGGGAGAGTTGATGACAACATCTCTGCACTCTGATCTCGTTCACGACTTGCACATGTTCTTGATTATTTGTTTGTCGCTCTGGCTATGTAAATATGTGTGTAATAATGTCAGTATCGGTTTCACCTCTGACCCCGTCCGATCTCTCGTCATTTCTGAGTCATTTATCTCCTACTTAGTTAACAAACTAACTAGGAGTGTACAGTACACTTAAATCCAAATGAGAAAAATATATTTTTCTTCATTCCCAAATAAATAAGAGCAATAAATGTCTTTTTCGCACTAACAAGCTGCTTCTTTACTAACTTGAAGATATAAAAACAGTACTTGTATTCAAATTATGGTTTCTGGAGGACATTACGCTTGTCTTATATTTGTATCTCAACTCATTATAGAATTGTTGGCGACTCTCCCTCTTATCATATCAATAATTCATTCCCTCGTTTACAGTTTCGTGAAGAATTCAAATTGACAGCTTGACTTAACTCTCTAAAGCTCCTGCAGAGCCCCAAACTTAAGAACATACATACATAATGTACACACATCTTATATTATAGACGAATGTATACAAAATTAATATTATTCCAAGTCTGCAAAATGTTTACGTATACTTCCTTGATTAAAATCACTCACAGAATTTACTTTTAGCCAGAATATACTAGTAGTACCATGCTCAGTCCTCCATGCATGTTCCGCTGCACATCATTAAATTACATCAAAGCTCACATGTGATAAATAAAAAATTTATTTCACGAAGTCATTTTGTGGTGTGAGTGTAAGTTTGCTTCTTATTTTCTACTGCACTTGTAAGAAGTGAGTTGAGTGATGTGAAGGAGTGGATGATAGGCAGATGAATCCATAGCGATATGTTCTTTCCTTTCATTTTCCTATCTTGTGTTTATATGTTTCTGTTTGCAGCAAAGGCTTCAACTTAAAATGACACGACACGCTTGGTTGGGCTGGGTTAAGGCAAATCTGGGCGGGCTCTCTTGTCGGGTTCCGGGTTAAAAGGCTAATTTCAAGTTAACTTTACATTTGTAAGACAGACAGACACTTTTGCCAGCCTCTGTGTTCTCTTACCAGTCTTTATGGCTGATTTTCTTACTGTGTGTGGCGTTTTTTATTGTTTCATTATCAGCTTCAAAGGAAATAGCGGCGGCATAACATGGTTAAATACTACCTACACACAGACGAGAGTGTGTAACAAAAATATATTATATACTGCGTTGTTTGAAAAATTAGACTGAGACAATTTGTACTTCCCATTATTTAACCTAAGCATACCTTTACAGTGTCAGCTAAGTTTATTGTTAGACTTGTTAGTGTCTGTCTTGATGGCTAATTGATTGGAATCAACTCAACATCAGAGACCCAGATAAGACACCGAATGACAGCAGATAGCATTGCCATGCAATTTCCCGTGTTGAGTTAAAACTACAACGGAATTACCCCAACAAGAATTTAAGATGCGGTATAAATCCCGAATCGGATTTGATGAATCCTCGTTGTTCTTATCTGACAAAACGCCAACATTCGCTCCATCAGTTTCAATTTCATTGACTTCACGCTCGCTCACATCACAATCAGGCTATTTTCTTTATAATATGTCTTCGTTTTTTTCTGCTCTCAATTAGATGCTGAATACATTCAAGGCAATTCCTTAAAAATTCCGTAATGTATGAAAATTACGGTTTTTATTGTGCGCATTTCACAGTAGTGCAGTATGTTGTTAACTCTACGTCGCGTCGTCGTCCACAGGAAAACTCGTGGCAATGAAGAGCTTTAATTTAGAGCAGAGCATAGTAAAGCGCTAGATTTACGTGTATAATATGCCAGACCCTTTATTTTTTGTTGATTGCTGTGTCTACACTATATATGAATGGTGTGCTATATCTCTATATGAGTACATGACACACAGACAAATAAGAGAAGGCATAAGTTATACGGAAAGGAGTGAAAAGGGTTGGAAAGGGTAGTACTTAGAGGAAAATGATGGCAAAGAAAGAAATAATTATCGCAGATTCCTTTGGATTCCAAGCGTAGTTTCTTCTCTGACTCATGTTACAACACAAGTTGTACAAAGATACTTTTCCTGTACAGTTCTCCCATTGCTGGTTTTTGGTTTGAAAGATGTGATGCAAGTATTACAGACAGTATATTACAGATGAATGTAGCGGTGCAACACGTATACATGAATTGTACTGCCGTGAGCAACAGTTTCCGTAGACCTACCACTACGAAGTCAAATCTCAAGTCAGACCATATCCGAGTCGTCTTGTGTCTATTAGCTGAACGAAGCAAAAAAGAATTTTTCCCTGCTACAAGTATTTATGAGAGAGACATAATATAATACACGGAAAGCTTTAGCACTCTGTCTGTGGGTGTATTTTTATATTATAAGGAAAATACCCACAATAATAAATACTATTCAGTAGATACTAATTTATGTTCCGACCTAGTACTTTACTAGCGTTTTTCCAAGGAAAACACACTTTTTATTTCAACCGAACCTGTGAATTTAATAGACGCATGCAATACTGATATATTTACAAAGAAGGTTCTTTACGATTTCCAAGAAAAGTGTGTAATTAAAACGAATGATATTACGCTATAAAACTACCATGCATGTCTATCACTGACATTGACAATGAGTGAGGTATTTGCTGACGGATGATTGCGTGCTCTACGTAATATGGACATCTATTGACTGCTGACAGTTACTTGACTTATGTAAAATAAAAATACATTGAAAATGTGTGTACACGCCGACTAGGGAATTACAGATTGGAGATAGATGAAAGGAGGTGAGTTAAGTATAAAATCATCACATCAACAATACTGTAATTTTAATGCTTCAGTTGAAAAGCGTTTTGCTGCAGTGTGGTATAGAGGAGTCTTCTTTAGAACGATGGGCAGTTTGAGTCAAACTTATTAAACTCAAATAGTAATATTATTACGCAAGGTTATACCTACTTGTAGAAACACTCGCGGTTTAGTAGTACTTACTTAATATTTACTAACTCATCTGATAAATAAAAAAATCTAACGTGAAAATACTTAAGGATATACATTACGGCTAAATGCATAGTAGTGGAGAAAACAGCCAGCCACTTGACAAGAGAGTCGACTACGGTTTGAGGGTCAGGGGTCAATTTGATTTATTATTCCGGGCATGTTTTCTTCATCCTGCATATGTATCAATTATTTCCGAGGGATTGAATGGTAGGCGATTATATGTAGCACATGCATGCAAGCGATAGCATTACACATTACTACAAACTGAAATGTATCTGTTTGTTGCGGTGCTGAAGCGCATAGCTATGGCGTATTAAACTTTTAAACTACAAAAGACGAGAACAAGACAGTTCTGCACTATTATTTGTGTATATAGCCATGCTCAAGTGAAATTTCCTTTTTACTTATCACAACTTATCAGGTTGAGTTTGCTATGGACAAACGGGTACTTTGATTGCCATGTATCTAGTTGAAAAAGACTGTTGGCAGACCTGCTAATAATTATTATCGAGTTGTTAGATGGATATTAAATATTATTATTACGGTAATTATTTTGCAGAAGAAAAGTTGCTCGCATTCAAACATTTATCATACTAACGCTCCTACGTTCACACAAAGCTTTGACGGACGCACCGTCAGAGCCAAGCCACAACTACCTATCTCTCTGCAAACCTTATGTGTTTAAATACAAAGTACAATGCGAAATAACATGTACTCATAGCATCTGACTATCACATAGTCACTCAATAGCCAAACTTTTCCACATGATACGTATTACCTGGCACTACTTGCCATTGTATAGCGTTTACTGGTGATTAACGTCTTCTTCACAAAAAAACTTTTGCACTGCACTAACTGCTATCTACTTTGTATCATGTATCCTCACTCGCTCCGATAAAAACATAACTTTTAAATCTAATCGTCGCATTATATTTCAGCCAACACTTGCTCCTCTAATAATATGTGTAGCATTATTGACGAACTTTACTATACACACATAGACACATTCCTATAGAGTGTAGAAGACTTGATATATTCGTTTCGTACAATTATTTGTATTATACTTAATACTTCTTCTCTCTAGTCCGGCATTGCATGACGCCTCAGATCATACGCTATATTATTTACTTTTGAATTATTCGCATTTCATGTATTACAGCTCCATAAATCAAGATAAAGTTGCACTAAAGAGTTTAAGATGTTGAAATCTGGGAACTTTTCACGACCAGCCTCCTCCTGAATTTTTCTTTGATTCAACTCACAATTTACTTTAATGCTACATTACACGGTCGATGTAATTACACAAAATCATAAGATTCTTCTCACACCATGTCTATTAATTATAATGAATACTTTTAGTAAAATACGTGAAGAAGTCCTACGTGATAGTACACGTAATGTACACCACGCCATGTTTATGCAGCTGACTACACACACAGGCATTTTCGATTTGCTGATGGTGTGGTCATTTCTTTGGAATCACACTATTTCCAATTTTTATGTAAGGATAAGTATTTCCAATGACTCCAACTTTATAAGCAGGTGGGATCTACTAGCAGTATGTTATTAGTAATTGCACATTAAGTATTCAGCAAGCGTACGTCCATATCTACTTAGATATACATTTCTATAATATTTTATTTCTGTGTAAAACTGATAATTGTTTGTATTTATGAAGTCTTAAGGAAAAATTTTCCGTTAAAAAAGTCTGAAATAGCCTTGACTGCACTATCATTAATTATGCGATAATTCTCATGCTTGTTGTCTACCACGGAGAAATAAATTGACTTAGAACACACACACCTAATATTACAAACAATAAAACAGTAAGTATGAAAATTAATAAGAACATTACGAAGTGCAATGGGGCCGTTCTGGCTTCTGCCTTCCCACTTGCCTATTTAAACAAAAATACCAGGCTTTTTAAGGCGCAAGAGAGCCTTCGGCATTTCCGCATCCGGCTTCTTGTAGTACGTACGCACTGCAATAATTATTCCCTTTCTATATCATTATGTACTTAGCCATCTAATACGTAATGTTTCTATCCGAACTACTAAAATGGAAACTGAAATGGTAATAATACGTCCTACTAGTATACTGCACTTAACTCCAAATGCCTGTACAATATAAAATATGCCACATACATACTCTGCGAGGATACACACTACTTTAGATTTGATTAATAGCTAAACTCAACTCGTACAAAGAAAACATTATCTGTAATAAACAAAGCCGGCTTTGTCCGTCCTAAATTGTTCAGAGTGTGAGGGCCTTAGCCGTTTGAAGTGGCTTATTCGTTCCTGCAAACAAGGCAACATATAAAAGGGGAACTAAATAAGCATAACGTGTATGTGTGATTGTAATTTGGCTGTGTTGTAATTTCTTCTACACACAAGATGAGCCTTTTCCTACAACATTTTCCATGTTATGCAGCGCTGAATCAGTTGTGTATCTACTCCTGTATCACATAATATGCAATTGCAATGCATTTTACGTGTTTGTTACAGACGAGGAGCGAAAAGCTATGTAGTTGTGCTGTTGCAGTGCAAACGCGCGGATGACAGATCATTTATTTCAGGATCAATGTAGCGTATCACTCTAGCCAAGACTAGTTTAGTTCAGATGAGACAGCACGACTGCCTAGAGAGAGTAGAGCTAAAGCAGTTAATAGTGGGTAGTATATATAACTTTAATACACCATGCCATTTATACAACCATACCATGGAAATCGAATTTAGTATATAGTTCATATACAATATATACACTACTGTACATTTTCATAAGTATATTTAGACCTAATTCATTCTGACGTATAGGGTTAATATAAGCACAGCCCTTTACTTTTATTAGGAGACTCAAGAGTATATGGTTACAGTCTCGGGTACCGTACTCGAATTAACGCTTAAAATTTCGCCTCCGCACCACATTATACTTCTGTCATTGCTACCTATTACGTAAAGTTACATTTTACATTACAACAAGTAATCTAAACTTCCTACGTTGTATCTGGGTGTCTGCATCTGTGTTCTACTGCTATACCAGGGGTAGGTATATAGTGTCTAAATTAAGGGCATTAAACTAAATGCACTTACCAAACCGCGTAACACCTCTTATCTATATTACCATGTCCTATTACTTTACCTCCTTTTCTTCACTTGTAATCAAACCCATTAATGTTTAGCTACCTTATGTATCTGTGTAGGTAAGTATATTCAAGCAAGGCATTTAGATAGCTATAATGTGTAAGTTGAGGCAACAGAGGTGTACTGGACACCTGTTAGTCGTTTTGTTAATGTTAATGGAACAAAAATACTTAGGCAAGAGAGATAGAGAGTTACAAAGTAACAGGAGGTGTATGTGTGTGCTCTAATAGCTGCGGACATGGTTTTAAAAACAAGATTTGGACTTGACTTGACTGTTGGGTAAATGGGTTTCTATAAGTTGGCGTGTACACCCTGTGTGTATTGATCAGGCTCTTAATGGCTAATATATACCCGTTTAAATATACCAGGTCTTACTAAATAATTGTGTAATGAAAGTATTTTTATATCGTTAAAGAAGTAGTAAGGTACCGCTATGCATGTATTACAACGCATTAAATGTGCCTATCCCTTCATTCATCAGCCTTGTTCGGTGTATTTTGTCCTTTTCGGCAATTTGTAATCGTAGCGCACCCTGGCCTTGTCTTATTCGACATTTAATGATAGTTAAACCCCTTGTGTGCACTACATTGTATTTTAGTGTTCATTCAAGTTGATGATTACAACAATGCAATGTTGGGGTAATGGGACAATAGACATGATTGGATGAAAATGGGGAGAGCACTCAACTCACAATCAGTTCATTGATACAATTATGCTGTCTCATCGTCTAACAATTTACTTTGTCAAATTAGCTTCTTGTTATAGCACACAGTTTGCTTAATACGATGATGCCTTTAACCATTCTCCTCCTTTATGGTGTGCACCGTAAAGAAATTGTAAATAGGAGGAGAGAGAAATTCGGCTTATGCTTTCAGAGTGACGTTACTGATTGATTCTCTGTGGTTTAATAAGGCCAAACATTGAAGGCAGGCATTGCGTAACTTTTTTTACGATTTCCACACACACAGTTGCATTCTTTGGTTGAAATCGCCGTGGAGTGTATCTGTATAGAATGAATGAAAGAGCCGACTTTGTGGTTTAATTTAATTAGATTACAGCGTTCATGCAATGTAAGAATGATTTGTGCTTTCTCATTTTGATGGTTTTGTTATGGCAAACTGACTGGACATAAAATGATTTCCTGTTTATTTTTGTTTATTCACAGGAGAATGTTTCCCACCGTAAGAATATCGTTCTCGGGACTATCGTCGAATGAAAGGTACGCCGTATTGTTGGATATTGTTCCTGTTGACAACAAGAGATATCGATACGCCTACCACAGATCGTCGTGGTTGGTTGCTGGAAAGGCAGACCCTCCTGCTCCGGCGCGGCTATATGTACATCCCGATTCTCCGTTTACGGGAGAACAGCTAAAGAAACAAGTGGTCTCTTTCGAAAAAGTCAAGTTAACTAATAATGAAATGGACAAACATGGACAGGTAAGATTTTGTCATTTGAAATACACTTTTCTTATTTTACTTATCGTTTTACGTATTCAGATAAAGCTCGTTGTTTCCTCTCGAGGTATCATAAACAAAACGGACAGATTTTATTTTGCTCAGGAATAGTCGAGTAAAACCGTATGGTGCATACTACCTGGTTCATAAATAAATATAATACAAAAAATAAAACACCACAGTACCTGCATACATATGCAGTTGAGATATATCAAGTATATACCTACACGATGTTTATATGAAGTGAACAAGAAAGTTATGGTCTGTTCAGATAAGTGTTGAGAAGCAAAAAAGTGAGAGTTTCAAGACCTTTTCCGAGGAAAAACACACGTAAGTTTAGGACATTACTTTGGAAGTGAAAAATATCACATCACAACATGAAAGATTCTTGTAGTCTTTGAATTTGACGTTTTCTTGCTCTGCAGAGAGGAAACACAGAGAACACAATAATGATATTGTGATACAATGCCTTTAGATGGAAAATGTACATTTAGGCAATGTAGTTAATGCAAAGTGTGACATAGGGAAAGACAAAGTGGTTTGGTATGTAAACTGGAATGTCTACAAATAATGTAAGTGTGTTGGTGGCTGTTATCGCAATGGTTATCAGATGTAAATCAGGATGGGAATGACCAGAGGATGAGCTCGGGGAATGTACATAGTAGTAATGTCGTTAGTCTCCTTGTTATTTTCTTGTCCTGCCATGCTTCGTACAACCTTATGTTTCTATACTACAATAAACTCTAAAGACATGCCATATAAAAGATACTCTCTATATATACAAAGTTCCCTTCATACAGAAGAGTCACAGTGGTCCGTCTCATTTCTCCCTCTCTCTCTATCTCTGGTCAGATGTTGTATCTAATAGAATAGTACAAGATAATAATAATAATATTACACTGTTGTGCCTATAAGAAATAGAAACTTCTGCAACAACATGAAAATTATCTTAACAATAACTTGAGTTGATTGCTGTGGCCAAGACGAACGAAGAGATATCTTCCAGCCACAACAGCCACAAGCCCTTGCATTACATTTTAAATAAAAGAATTGTATTATTGCTGCGTCTATCTATATGTAGTAATAATGTAACCCGAGACAAGTTATTACTCTGTTCTATTATTCCGGTTTACTCTTCTCAAAACATACCCCACAGTTCATAACACAAGTGGTGGTGGTATAAGTAGTAATAGTATCATCTTTACTAAACTGTACACATGTCTTTCTATTGTGGTACTTCACAATTCATTCATTATTCAAAATAATTCGTACACATCGACATCACCATCACCACTAAACAAAACTAACTTACACTTCATATATAAATACATATAGAACTTCTTTGCAAATCTACTTTTCAGAGATGTGTACATAAATACAATTTATACAATCACAAATTATCATTCTTTGCCGTAATACGTCCAATAATGTGTCTGTATTATTTATAGCTGACCGATCCGGTTACTCTTCGCAATTGTTATCATCCAACGTTTTCAATTTCATATTTTAGCCCATACTGTTGTGTTTTATACTATTACTGCTTGAAAATATCAGATATAAAAGGCAGAGACTACCAAAATGAGTATAAAGAAAAGAACAGTAGTAGAAATATGGGAAAGCTGTCTGAGTAGTGTTAATATCAAAGTGAATAGTTGTACTAGGGAGACTATAGGGAGTACTACTGTCCATGTGTAGCTTGTAAAATAATTTCAATATAATTTGAATATAATTTAAATATGATTTGGTAGAAAATATAGATTGTCTGTGTGGAGGTAGGTGTAGATGCAATCATGGTGGCATGGAATTTTAGTGGTGGTGATTGTAGTGGTAGAGAACCAATAAATTTATGGCTCTCTTAAATTGCGAAATGGTGGAGAAGAAGTGATGGCGAATTGATTGGATGCCTTCACTCGATATTTATTTTCTTTTTAGATTTTTCAAATTCCCATTTATATATTTGCTTGTAGTTTTGTTGACGTTGAGTTGCTCTTTAATAACCAGTACCGTGTACCATAACTTATTTCTGTGTTGGTGGTTTGGTTGGTTCAGCTGATCATCTCAAGGGTTTACACGTACTCTGCTTTAGGTTTTATAGGTGTACACTTTATGCTGTTGACTGTAGTATGCTAATGTTATCGAGTGTGGTCAAACATGCATCTGATGCTAAACAACATGTAATAGAAATCAACGAAATTAGAGAATAAATCGCCTGTAGATAAATAGATAAGTTTTTGCTCCAACTTGTGGTACAGGGATTTATATTTTATTTCATTACCTTTAATGATTCAAAGAACTTTCATGTAAACAGGTTAAGTTAAAGCTACTTACTACTCAAATCAAATCAATTTTTAACTACATTATGTGTACGAAAAATCTAAACCCTTCCAACACCACAAGCATTAAACAACAGATGTATTCATCTAGGAAGTTTGAAGGCTATGCTGATGATGGTGTATCTAATCTGTACATAAAACATAGTGTCTGTACTTGTTCGTAGAAAAATATACCTGAGTGTTGTAAGTTTTGTAAGTAGTCAAGTGGTTGTTTAGATCTTTCCATTGTAGATGTGTTGAAAACCGGCATTTCAGCTTAACAGTCACAAATCCAGTGCGACAGCGACATTTGAAATGCAAATTTTATTATTTCGTCATCACAATTATTGTTAACACTTGTGACAATGACATCTCTTTGTATTTCAACCACAACGACTGACGAGCTCTGTGTTGTAGTACATGCTTAGTTTATCAACAGAAAGAATATATTTGCCAAAAACAACGGTAACTCTTACCCAGACCGAAAACCATCATTACTATACATCTGCTTTAATTTTCAGTTTCAGCAATGACCCTATGTTACTTTTTCACGTTACCATAAATCGAGTTTATACACATACATCAGTCAAACTTGCATATCCTCATGTTATCCCTACAATTGTATAACTTCTAACATGTAGAAGTGTAACAAAGAGATGTAGATGAGACATACCTACACACACACTATACATAGGAAGAGTGTGTAATGAGATGAAATGAAATTTAATCACGAACAAGGCAGAAGTTGAATTTTTAAGCCGTAAGGCCTAAAGCGATTTGGTGGACATCAGTGAGCTGCTTTATATTACACATTAGCTGCATTATATTATAATGATGTGGTAATAACTATTAGACTTGTATACACATATAGACGCTATACTTCATAGTAAATATATATAACATTCAGCTTTTTCAGTTTTTCTGGACAACATCTTCAAGCTAGAGAATGAGGAGAGATCCACCTTTCCCTATGATTTTTGGTATGCATATGACGTGCTCACTTCACTCACAGAGTCAGCTCTGGTTTAGTTAGTTCGTACCGACATACGCAGCTACTACCTGCCTAATTCAAATCTTACACTACAAATATAAAATGCAGGAATATACTTATTACTTTGCACCAGATGAATCCACTAAATCTTCTACGTGGAAATACTCGGCTTCGTAATGTATTCTTAACAACCCCATAATGGATACTTGTGAACAACCACTAAGGATTTCTCTCTCCTAATAAACAGCATAATCCTGCATAAATTATTTATAATAAAAATTAACTGCCTATAATAATATTCTGCTTATTGATGGGCTTATTTTAATACTTCACTCTGTAGAACACGCTTTACTCAATAGTCTTTATGTACAATAACAACAATATCAGTACAAACAAAAGTAATTATAATTCTAATTGTTTGCATTATTAGTGGAAGACCATGATGTGTCTATCCAGTCCTATTTGTCGTATGGAAAGAAAATTTATATTTACTACACGAACTGCGATGAACTGTACAATTACACTTTGTGATTTCTTTGTTTGTTTCATTGCGTGGTTATATTTTATTTGGTCAGTCTCTGTGTTCCAGGATTCATAGCTCTGATAAGAGGGTCAAGTTGTAAAAGTCGACTCTTACTTTCCGCACTAGTGGCAATAACTTAGTTTTGGACACTTGTTCTTTTCTGCTACTCCGAGTTGGGTGGTCGGCACGGCACAGGCGTTGCTGTAACGTTCTAAAAGGCAAGAAAGCTGGTTGCATTGTTATTCAAACAGTCGATTGATAGCTTTATGTTTTCCATGTAAGTAGTTGCAGTGATACTATTCTTTACTGAAGTGCAATTGTAATATTTAACTGAATTATACTGTACTGACAATAACAACTGTCCATATATAAAACTGGCTTGGTAAAAATGGACTAAACTGGATAGTTGTTTGTTGTGGCACTCTTTGTATGTTAAGTAAGAATTGAAGCTGCAAGCGTGTGGTACTACATAGGCTGACAGAATTGGATAAAATTTTCTTTGTATTGTTGAAATGTGTAGTTTTTTATTAGTGCCTGTAAAAATCAATTTTCTCTCGTAGTGTTGAGTATGTTGTATTAGTAAAAATTTTATACATTTTAAATTGTTATTTATGATATAAAATATCAAATCAGACACGCAATTAGGTATTACAACAAATCGATTTAAGAACACCAGGATGTTAGGCTACTAAACAAACCTGTTTTTGCTACGGTGAAGATGATTCTAACAGTGAGAAATGTTTCGAGCGTTGTATCCACATAAAAAGTCAGGAACCCTAATGCTACTATGTATTTTGTGTTATGTCTTCACTTTTATTTTTATCTAACTACTACACAGATTTACCATAGAATTGAGCTAACCTTTAGACCAGACATAGAAGTATTTCGTTCATATATTGTGGTAAAGCTATGTTGTGTAAAAAGGACTTGTGTTGCAGACAGATCCATACAATATAACTAACAAGATGTATTTACACAAATAAAGTAGGCGAAAATTCCTTTCTAAAATTACAACTGAGTGCAAAAAAACAAGCAAGGGAGGTTTGTCCCATCATTCATAAAAACAAACTGAAGGAATGAACAGAACAAGAGGATAAAGCTTTTCTTTCACTTATGGCAAGCAGAAGTCAACAAGGCAGGTCGTAAGGAATTTAATCAGTCGAGTAACGAGAAGACAGGAGCGAAGAGAGGAGGCACACAGGATGGAAATAAGTAGACTGAAGATTTTAAATTCTGAGTCTCCCCAGAATGTTTAAACATACCAAACCTTTTCAATATTAGCGATTATCGCATACTCTGTTTCATTCAAAGCAGAATATTACAGTTTTATAGCAACTGATTTTTGGTATATTTCACAGACAAATATTACAAGGAAGGATTTTGTAAATTATGTACTATATAGACCCTGTTAAGTATACACCTTACCATGCCACACACATACAGAAACATGAAACTGAACTTGAAACAACACATTATTTGTATGGATTAAAATCTTTCGTAGTATATAATCTGGGTAAAAAATCCAAGCTGCGTACCACAGCAATAGAAGCTGCGAGGAAGAAAATGTGCGAAATTATTATCATGCCTGATGAGAAATCTTGATGAGATTTTTTCAGTGTTGCTATCACAGAAAGAATTGCTTTGCGTACCACACAACACGGGAATACATAAGTTATATATCTCGTGCTAACACGCATTCATGGAATATGTATGGCTGTGCTATTGAAACAGAGTGCCGCTCCTAATGAAAAGTAGAATAATTCATACATAGTAGTGCTACGTGTGTGTATATTAAACTGGAACATGCTGAGCAGATTGTAGACTCACAACTGTGAAAAAATTCCACTTCTACAAAAACTGCACCACTCTATCACACAATCTTGCTTTTAGTATTTACAATATCTCTATAGTATCGCGGACAGCCTACAATTTTTTATATCAATAAAAGGTATGTGTGTATGCAGATCAACATACGAAGTACTACTGCGTTTTTCTATTACAAGAAAACTAGGAATTTTGAAAGAAAAATCACTGGAGAGCTTTTTACATGAATTTTATGCTGCAATCCTCCGTTGTGGTGTGGCGAGGAGCTGTAAAGCAAGCTGTTACTTTATATTAAGCTATTTCCCACTTGCATATTTATTTTATTCTGACGTATTGTTGGAGGATCTCTGTATGTGCAAATAAAGCTTTACGGCAACACGCTGTGTTTCTTCTTTAGTCTAAATTTGCGATAGTATCCAACGGGAGGTATGAAATATGTAAATGGGTATGTAGTGTGGTGTCATAATGTACTATGTATATTTGTTGAAATGTTTTGGTAGCGTATATTTTGGTGTGGAAAGAAATGATACAAGAATATGTGGACATATAAGTGAAGGAGATATATAGAGATATGGAATCTAAGGTACTATACTGTATTGTATATCTTGCTGGAATTTAAAATGGGTTTGTTTTCTGTGTCAGATTGTTCTCAACTCTATGCATCGTTACCAACCTCGGATTCACCTCGTCAAATGGAGAGAAGGAATCGTTCCAGGCAATTCCAATATCGACTTGGAGGCTGAAAAATTCCGCACGTATATCTTCCCAGAAACGGTCTTTACAGCAGTCACAGCTTACCAAAACCAATTGGTGAGTACTATAAAGTTTCTCTGGATATTTATTGCATACTTTTATAAATAAAGTGCAGATGTGCCTTCAAACCACCACGACTACTCGTTGTCTTCACTAATGAAATACAAGAAGACATGCCACACATTTAACTGTAGGTACAAGTACAGCCTCTTTCAGAGTGTAATCTTATTTTATATCTTCAAGGTTTAACTTTGGAAACAGTTAAGTCTTTAGTGTCAAAGCGTGAATTTCCCTTTATTGTACACGGCTATTTAAGAAAATGAGATTTTACTGCAAAGTCAAAGCAATTGCAAAGAGAAGCACTGTTGCAATCGTAAAATATCTCAGATTTCACAGGAACTGCGTGTACAAACTGTCTGAATTGTAACATTTCTTTATTTTTTGTTCAACCTTCAATTTTCCTCAGTTTATCCTTTTAAATCCAGCGTGAACCTGTAAAAGTTTTGCCCTCAAATGTATACAAACTTAAATGAAACCCAATTTTCGGATCAAACGGTTCACTTATTACCAGTTTTACGTACACAATTACTATACTGTATTATACACAAATATATTCAGCATTTCATTGAATCATTACATTGCATGACAACAAAATGTCGAAAGGAACAAACAGATGGAAGGAGTGGATAGGCAATTAAATCTAGTTATGCCCCAATGAAATTTTACACGAGGAAAGATTAGAGCCCTTATCTGAACGTTAATACTAATACTTTTATGTTTATTAGTATACTACCTACTTTGTTTAACAAGGATCCTATCCAATCCCTTATAGAAAGCAAAACCCCCATTTATATTATGATAGGCTGTAAGTAATCTTAAAGTAGAACGGGGAAGTCAAGTATTATATGGTTTAAGCATAGCAAGATAACTAGCTAAAGGGACTCCTGCAAAAAGGAAAAATAAATATATCCAGCTAAAGGGAGAATATAATACAAGGAAAGAAATGTCTGACGAATACATTGTAAACCTATCAACAGTGGTAGTTGAGGTTTACAATGTCCGTTTATGTCTTATTATATTACACCGTTATTGTTCTGATGGCGGATTATATTCTTTCTCTAGCATAACGTTCTAAATCAATACAAATAATTGCATCATCGTATACAATACCGTAGTATAGGTATGAATTATAACCACTTAAGTCAACTACAGCAGGGTAGAATTGGATAGATCGTATTTCAAAATGAATTTTGACTGCGTGACACTTATTAGTGATATAAGACTGTCTGTTTAATAAACAACAATATCATTAATACAAATTACAATCCAATGTGTCATATAAACTTGTAGATGTAATGACATTGAACCTAAGAGCCTATAACAGGAAAACCTGAGTACCAATCTACAACACAATGTTTTCTTCAACCATCATTTGTACAATCGGGTAGTAATAAAGTAGACGATCATGGTAATACTTATGTCATAAATTGATATATTGGGTACACTTGTATAATTCAGAGAATTATATCGTATAAAGGAAATACTTTTAATAATGAGTTCCTTTCCTACTTAACTCAAATCGAGTCTGGAATGAAATAACAGGATTTGTACAACCGAGACAAATCCTTCCTACATTTGAATAGGAATTTTTAGGTATTTCGTAAATTGCGTTGTTGACCTGCTTTAATGTATACAAAATACATACAGCATAGTAGAATAAACAACCAGGACCTAATTGCATTCCTCGAACTTATTATTATGCTTGTAAACTACTCATTGTTCAAATGTATCACATAAGTAAACCCAAACATATTTGTTGTGAAAACATTGTGTGTGTTATACAATACAAACTGTATAGATTTAAGTCTGTGTGTATAGGTACTCTTATAGAAGGTACATACAGATTTCATTATGTTATAGTATGCCGTATCTTTTTAAACATAAATGTTCCTGTACGAACAGATTAACGCGATGAGTATATGAAACTTGACACATTGTGAAGGTAGGCTGTAAGGCAGGGTTGTACTTAAAGCTTTAAATCTCAACAAGCTCTAACGTACAGAGTATGAGTTGAATAAACAATAGACTACGGCATGCTCGGCACTCTGAGTATTACATAATGTGTATTAGAATTGTGAAAAGAATCGCTGTTATAAAGTAACCAACGTAAAATGAATTAGTGTCGGTCTGTTCAGTTCCGTTGTTTTAATTTCTAGATGCGAGGCCACCCATGGTGTGTTGAGCTATGCAATGTGATGTGTCTTATTGTCTTCTGGTACTGACAACGAGTAGGATGTGGTGAAATTGCACTAGAGATGATTTCAGTGCAGATATTCGGAGTGTATGATACCCAAGATGTGTTTTTATATGGTTGTATGTGTGTCTTATATGTATTTGCATGTTATATCGTATGATAGCGTTAAGCATTCTGTTTACTACGAAGGAGCGCTAATTACTGGAACATAATGTTGTCTTTTTATCCAGATAACGAAGCTAAAGATAGACAGTAACCCGTTTGCCAAAGGATTTCGGGATTCTTCACGACTCACTGACTTTGACAGGTAGGGCGACAGACACACATTTCCTTTGATTATATGCATGTTAAGTAACGAGGCATTTTGCTTTGCTTTGCTTTGCCTAGAACTCTTTTTTCCGAATTCTAACTCGTATCCTCCTCTTTGCCTTCCTTACCATCCTCCGCAGTTTTTTCATTGAATTTTCTATGCTTTTTGGTTACTACTCGGGATCAGATACATTGTTTGCAGTTTACAAGATGATGCGTTTGGTTTTGGGTACATTTTTTATGTATGTCGACCTACACTACACATATACACTGCTACAACACACTCCGAACATAGTGGGTTAGTTTGAGTGAGCTTCGTTGACTTTAAGGAGAATCAGATTGACTCGTGTTGTCTTGTGTTGTAGTTATCTACAGATATTTCAAAGCTTGAAATGATTTCCTATCTGAATTCTGATGGAGGGATGTATGGAATCATTATGTTTGTGTGAATGTGGTGGTCTGAATTCTTGACGTCGTAGAGAACATGAAGCATTTCATTGAACATTCCCTTGGTGAAGTCAAGTGAACCAACGAGCCGTCGTGAATTCCACACGTTTCAACCCCAGCGTCATCACACATCAACCAAACTTAGTCAACGAAGATATGCACTCA
This sequence comes from Pogonognathellus flavescens, assembly GCA_019776165.1. Lineage (NCBI taxonomy): Eukaryota > Metazoa > Arthropoda > Collembola > Entomobryomorpha > Tomoceridae > Pogonognathellus > Pogonognathellus flavescens. The sequence continues at coordinate 9,419 of JABASD010000715.1, read as the reverse complement.
TATAATATAGCTACAGACATAACACATGCAGTTGTGTTTGAGAGAGCAAACTAAATGAGAAGTATAGGGAGATATACTTTCGAAGCATCATAGAATTTCCTTCGAACGTTGTGTGTAGGCAGAAAGTTTGTTCTATCTAATTGTATGCATGAAGAGAAGAAGCTGATGGCACGGAGTTCGGTTAAATACGAAAGCTTTTGTCGGTTTTCATTACAACTCATCTGCATCTACAAAGAATTTCGTTTGATTCGCACTATTTCATTCCTTTCATCTCAATTCCGTACCACCTCCGAGCCGTGTTCTTCACTTTCACAACCAGCAGTCGAATATCTTGTAACTCTGCTTGAGTGACTTGGGCTAAAATGTTTACTCGACAATTGCAGTCAAGTTGACATTAAAAGAATGAGAACACAATTGAACAGAATGGAATTCGAGATGCATGTTTAACTGTTGGTTGACACAATAAGACAGTTCAAAGGATTTGTTTAATTAGCACTATTTACCAAACCTAAATTTAGAAACATAAGGGAAGAAAATTGCATTTGCGGTAATAGTGGTGGGTTTGAGAACTCCCTAACGAATATCAACGCTTTTTGTCTTGCATTTGTACAACAAATTACCAAAACACTCTTTTAGTGAAAGCACCAGTCAATCTACTAATCTATTTGCAATCTTACGTATTTTTCGTTTTGCAGGACAAAAACTTAAGCTTCTGTAAAGTATATCATTCATAAGAAATACCTCAAAAAGTCTTTAAAAATAGGAAAATACAGATCTAATCTTCATTATGGAAATTTATATCTGAATGGCCTAAATTTAGAAGTATGAAATGGTACAGCACTTATAAAGCTTACAATACTGAAGGCTTGAGTTTGTCATTGTAAATAGGTGTAAGTTTACACGGTGTAGCTATAATATTTGAGGCTTTTATGAGTGTAGTGTGTTCCGATAAGCTAAGTAACACACCTAATGCTAGTCATTAAAAAATCAGTATGAAAGTCATAATGTGTAGTACTTCATACAGCCCACATTAATGTACATAGTAGCTGTTTCACGGTTTTTATGGGCATTTGGCAAATTTCTTTTGCATTTATATTTATGGTTACGAGCAAAAAAGTAATGAGTTGTGTTGTAGTGCGAAATGTTTCAAATTCAATGGACATTAAAGGTGTTCTTCTGCCCATAAATAGCGAAACGTGTACACAAATGTTATATGTATTATTGTACAGGTACTCCATCCTTCTGAAAACTAACAATAGTGCTAGCTGCTGAGTGTGCATATTATACGAATGAAGATAAACAATGTTATCACATACTAATAACAAAGTAACAACCAAGTGTACCGCAGAACAGGGTGAAATTGCAATAACATTGTTATGGCACATCATAATATTCACAAATATTTATTGTGGTATTCGTAATGTAATGCTCAAACTACACACGAACGATACATCAGTTTTCCATGTACTGCACACGTCCATATATTATTGTGCATGTGGAATCCGTGGAGCAGTTTCAGTAGTAGTAGTGGTAGGTATAGCTATGTGTTAGGGTAGTCTGCATATTAACAATGGATTTTAGTAGTTTTCACTGCTGTTTTATTTGCATTTTGCATTCTCCTCCGCAAATCGACTGTGTTGGGTAGCACAGCAAGAACCTTGCAAGTTTTAATTTGTCGAGCTTATTTAATCTTCACTTAACTCACCGTTAGCAGTCAGAAAACCACAAAGTTTGAGCAGCTCATGACATCAGATAGTCGTTATTACTATGTGTTACGTAGTTAATGTTCCTCCATTGTATGGCATTGATTGCAGACGCCGTTTTCCATCCCAATATTATTAGCAATAAGCAAAAGGGCGTAACAGCACAGTGCTTTATTTTAGTAGTGTTACATTATTATAATGGTTAGTATTGCGGATAGATATGCCAAACCCAAGTATTCAAGCTCTCTGGGCATCCAAGCTGTGTTTATAATGTAGCTATGGAAAATATCCTGAGGATTTATGCAGGTAGTTTAACTATCGGCTCGTTTTCGGTTGGCTTTGGCAATTTGAATTGAATAGCTCATAAAATGGGCCATGTAATACACAGTTTAGTGTGAGTGTCGAAAGTTTCTTTCGGCACGGCTCATCGTACCCTACAAACTTGCTTATTGCCACAAAGGATATAATTTTCGAATAATATCGGTGCACCTTCTTGTCCCAAGGTAAGTTACATTTTCATTGGTGTGTTCATGTTCAGTGTGCAAATGAAACGATACAATACCACATTATAACATCATTTTACTACTTCCAACTAGCGAACAAGTACATTATTACATCTAACACTGTAAAACTTTATTTGTATGTATTTTAAATGCCGTATTATGTGCAAGAGTTCTACAAAGTCACATTACACATACTCCAACGTAACAACAGCATTTCATTATATTAATGTTGTACTAGTAGTAGTTCTTCTGAAGCAGTATGCCAAAACACTATATAGAGGATACAACATTTCACGTCATATTTTATTAAGAGAATCCAGACCCAGTCGTGCAAACAAACAAATCTAAATAAACATGAACACAAATTAAACACAAAGTTAGAAAAAGCAAATTTATTTCTATGAGTCGTAGCCGTAGAGTCATTAAAGTCGAAATGAAGGTGTAAGAACTATTCGAATGGATGAGCAGCAGGTATTTAGTTTGCAGCAAATAAATACGGAGTGTATCTTTAGCGCAGATCTATAACCTCGCACCTTAAGAGGTTTAATGTCGTGTTAGTTTGTTAGGGAAAGTTGCGGGGCAACTTTGTAGTAATTCATTTTGCACAGAGGATACTATTATAGGCGAAAGGTAATAATTTCTCCTGTGTGTAGTATAGACGATGGATGGATGCAATGATGATCTGTTGTGAGGGAAGGGATGATAATGTCCTTTAACCTGCCTCAGACGCTCAGGCAACTCAAACAGAGCAAAAGCAATGAGAGATGAAATGAGTAGATGGAAGTGGATGAAGTAGAATAATGGTGAAGTGTGAAAGGTAAATGTGTTCAAAATTTAAACAAATGTGTTCTTGCGTGCACCCATTTACAAATTTACAAACACATTGGATTTCGCCTAAGTTCTGTATACGTAGGAAGATTTTGGGTACTTTGAGTTTTACACCGTGTATGCTCTGCATAGTCCTTTTGGCTGAGATTGCTAAATGGCCAAGAAGGCATCGGTTGAGAGGTAATGAAAGAAATTATAAAGAGAAACGATGTTCACCGACACCGCCTGATGGATGATCTGCCGGTCGGTACGGCCGCATTTAAAAGCTACCTATAACCTGCTTTGCTTGTCTGCAGACACTATGTTTACCATTTCTTGCCAAGAACACGACGACACGTTGTAATACTTTATCTCATCTGGAGTGTAACTTTAGTAAGTTACTTAAGTGTATATGAAATATTATATCTATAATGTGAGTAGTGTGGGCTGTTTCACTGAATAGTTTGATAGCAACAATAGTTGTGATGTGTAGCTTCAAAGCATTTATTTTTTATGTGTGAACACGGTGTTGGGAATGAGTTTGATATTTCTGTGGCAATAAACTGTGTTCTGCGTTATTTATGAATGAGTCCTGTGGCATGGTGTATTGTTATGGTTGTACTAGTAGTTGTGCTGAACTATATGGTTAGGATGATGTAGATTCAGATATGGATAGCTGTGATGTGATGATGATGGAGAATTTGTGGTGGCATAAATTGCCTTATCGAAATCATGTTACTTTTTCACACTTTTTCTTCCTGAAAAATAATAATACTTTTTCCTTGATCATTCATTGTGCTTATAAAGAATTCACAAAATCCATACTAGTTATATACGGGAGAACTACTGTTAAATGTTAAGAACTTATTTCTGGTACGGTATAGTATATAATATTAAGTATGAAAAGTTTGCGTTTGATATGGGATCTTTGTTAGGTAATAGTTTTCTTATTATAGTAAATATATGGTTTAGACGTAACTCTCCCTAACGCTAACATACCTGACTACATTCTACAATAATAATGGTCCGATTCCACAGCAATAAATTTAAGGCTCGTGACTAGGAAGGCGTTGAACCTCCGTCATCAAGAAGCGTATCGCACTCAAACCCAGATCCGGCTCCGATTCGGCTTCCAGCTTAAGCCGTCCAGTTTACATACTGCAGTATGGTACACGGTACACAGTATTAAGTATGAATGTCCCGGTTGGGTTTGCTATTTAGTTTGGGTTTTACAAACACTTTGCTAATGGAGAGCGTTGTTTTTCCTTAATTTTTCTATTTCTGTATTTTGTTGCCTGGAAATCTGTTCAAGAGTAGCACACTTATACACGGGCAACACGGGTAGGAAGGTAATTTTACAATGAAAGAACCTTAAATGAGTCTATGAAAAGTTACGCCTCTTGTCGAAACTATCAACTCTAGTCGACAGAAAAAATTGATTGCTATTAACTTGAAGTCCAATTTTACTCTATTCTCGGGTGACTTTGGAAACACAGGAGTGTTGTAGCCAAAGTTAATGCATTTTACCGGTTCAGGTTATGTTGCCCGAAAAAGATTCGTTATAGGCATTAGGGGAAGTTAGTATGTAAGCGTTTTGTGTAAGATTGTATCTTTATTGTATCTACTCCGGTAAGCAAGGAAAGGCATGCATCCGAAGAAAAATGAAAATGAATGAGTAGCCGTTGCCGTCATCACACTACTTTACATCAGAGCTTCTTAATCTTTGTCATGCAAAAATGAGTCAACAGCTAAACCAACTCCACCCAGACAATCTTTGCAGATTTATCAAGTCTGACTGAACTCAAACAGCTTTTATATTTATAACAACTGTACCACACCATTAGTTCACAGGCTTACGCTCTAACAATAACTATGGCACATGAAATGGAAAGTTTTCTTTAACCTACCACACTGCATGGTGACTTTAAATAAACTTTGCAAATTCTTTAAACACAATTCTCAATTACTTAGTAATACGTTTGTGTGCACATAACTCATTCTCTTTGAAAGCAATAAGTCATTTCACCATCATGTTATTTGAAAGAATGTAATGATAACATTCAGACTTGAGACCAAAGTAAAAACTTTCACTGTGGTCGTCCTACCTTATTTATTATCGTGCCAGTAGTGCTGAGTGTATATCCACTATGCTACTTACAACAAATTACAGTCTCACACTACTCCAGCTACGTTTGAATGGACTTAAATTCATAATTCATAAAACAACACCGAAACCCCTGAATTTTTTACGTATACACATGGTGTAAGAAGTGTAAACCATATCGATTTACTCGCTACAGCTCAAAACCGCTGATATTCCACAGCAGATTCTACTAGTCACACTGGATACCTACGTTTTCTTTGTGATCAATTGCAGAAAGGCCTTTTACTATTTTACTACAACATTGAATTACATTGCAAAACATCCAACACTATACCTCAACTTCAACTCTCTTATGTTTCGTTTCGTTTCGTTACATAAGCATTTCTTTTGTAAATACATTCGTATAGAAGAGAAACAAACCTGGTAAACCAACGGGAAATGTATACTGTACTAATAGAACGGTGTGGTGCGTGACTAGTTATATATAGGAAGTATTTGTATTAGTATGTGTACATGTATAGTGTGTATGAATACACATGGTAGTGCATACGTATATGGTAGAGGTGGCTTAAAGCGATGCAATCGGTTGAATTCTCTTTTCTCTTTCCCCTCTTCCACTTATTCCACTCGCTCACAGGAAGATCTATTCAATTCACTCTCGGCTCACTTCCCTCGAACGAAACCACATTTCTATTAAAGTTGACTATAGCTTTTAAAGCTGTATAGGTGTATCCATGTGTGGTGGTGGTCGTAATGATGCTACTAGAAGCTGTAACCATAACAAACGTAATGGTATAGACTATGTGCTTGCTTTCTTCTTCCTTTATATATTATATGATATAAGGCATACCTTATGTAGTAGTATTCCATCTGAGTAGTGGATTGGAATTGCTTCTCTGTGTGGTGGCTTGGCTGAAATTGCATTACACACGTAGAGGAAGAGGATTGGAAAGATTCTAGACGAGTTTTTCCCATCCCTTTCTCACACACAGCCAAATGACACACAAGTAAAGTAAACGTGACAAAAACTAAAGAATGTTCTATCTGATTATGCGCAGGGATCCAATCGACTCAATGCTCCCATTAGAACATCATTTTCTTCGTACAGCCGCCGCCACGCCACTTCGACTCTTCTCCGAATTAGACATGGACAATAACAACTTGATGATGGAGAAAGCTCGAATATTACATCAACAATGGGGTCGAGCTGCTGCTGTAGCACAGGCTTGTGCTGCAGGATACCCCGGAAGTGGTGGAGGAGGACCTGGAGATCATTCCCAGCAAACGTCAATTCATCATTTGTTGGCTGCAGCCAATTCAGCAGCAGCGGCTGCGGCCGCAGCCTCCGTCCCGAATCTCCCTCAATTGTATACTTTAAATCCTAATCGTGGCAGTCCGTCGCCGCTACCCTTACCTGCTCATTTATGGTCTCAATGGTCTGCACTGTCTCAACTTCCTCCGGGACTTCTCGGGCAACATCATCACATGCAACAGCAGCAGCAACAACATCAACAGCAACAACAACAACAGCAACAACAACACCAACATCATCATCAGCAACAACCTCCTCATTTACCACATGGAACTAATAATGGTAGTAATAGCAATAGTAGCGCCCGTAGTCCTATAAATTTGCGCTATAGCCCGTATCCTTCGCAGATGAATGCCAAGGCAGCATCCACATCACCCAATGCTGGCTCCATTCCTCCGTCTTTAATGAACGAGAATGTAGGGATTGGTATAGGAGTTGGTCATAATTCCAATCGTTCGTAGTTACTAAAAATCCAAACCGACCAAAAATGTGAACTAACCCTGTAGCTCTATACTATAACTTTTATATCAGCCAGCCAGATATAAAATAGGAATATGAAAACTAAGAACTCTTAACATTTTTTGGCTATTCACAGTTCAACTTCATTATATAGTACTTATATCTGTAGTACTACATATAGGAATAGCAATCGTGTAGCATGTATTTAATTAAGCAGAATATCAACTACTACTATTACCTAGGAAGAACTAATAGTAGAGCAGTCTTAGATTATTAAGTGCAGTTCTTACTTTTACGATAGAAGCGATATTATTATTATAAAAATGCTAAAGTGAGTATACACATTTTACTATAATAAACCATCATTACCTTTTACTTTATAATGTAGCATAGCATTAGCATGCATAGCTTTTAACTATTAGTACCTACCCCATGTATTAACTATCTCTTATAATTATTCTAGGTACGCTATTTACTACCTCGTAGATTTTCATACATCCATTGTCAAGATTTCAGTCAATTTCTTGATTCCTATATATGAATGATGAAAGGGAAACAATCGATTTATGTAGAAATTACATTTATTGCTGTTGCATTTGCAATTGCTCCACACTAGAATCATCTTGTCTTGTTCTAGCTTACATTTTCTAATTATTATTGTATGTATAATCACAAAACTAGTTGTAATAGTAAAAGTAGGAAGGTGCATTTCGCGTCCTCCTCTTGCGCGAGCACCATGTTAGAAGCTCTAGTAATAATTTTAATTTCCGCATTCCATATTTCTACATGGAATACCTGCCTACCTTTGTTCGTTGTATGTTCCTGATAGCTAACCAGCAGTTAATAAAAGTCCAGTGATACCTAAGACATTAAATGTCCTACCTATACTATAAGTAATATTTAAATAATTTTGTTTCTGTTACTACTACTAAATAATAGACAAAGATACTAAATAATAATTACCTAAAGTAGATTATTTCGATATATTTAAGTAAATGTTCCAGTTATAGTGAGTACTATATAAGAAATAATTATTACTAGAACGAGAAGATGATGATGGGAGTGTAGAAGTTCTTTTGATCCAGTCATGTACAGTGAAATGTTGAGAGCGTAAGTCATTGCAGTAATATTATACGGTATGTACTAGGACAGACGTATTAATCTTAATGTATAATTTCTGTAGTCTTGTATATGTATGGTGTAAAGTAAAGAAGGTGTCTGGTTTGCGTGCCAGCTTTAATAGGATATTGTATTTCAGATCACAATGTACAAAAGTACGCTATTAATAATGGGAAAAGATAAATCTACTGCTGTGTATTGTATTATGTGAAAGTTTTGGAACACCTACAACTACTACTACTTAAATTGAATCGAACAACGTATGGAGTAGAAAACAAAAGTCTTCACAACTGAAATTAGTTAATACGTATTTAATGTATAAAGTAAATGACTAACCAAGCATGTGAAACGAATTTAGGTGTTTTAATAATCAATTGCGAAAATTCGACAGTAAAAACCAAGTAAGTAATTCGAAAAAAGGCGACTCCATCAAAGAAGTTTTGAAAGTAACGTCCCAGATGATTAAGGTGATTAATGGAAAATTGCTATTTTTTTGGGCATTAATGTGATTTACTAATGAGTTTCAAGTGAATGTATTTGGGAGTATGCAAATGTTACCGTAAAGTATATCGTTGTATCTTGTAAGGAATATAGCGAAATCAATGATTTACAACAATGTGAAATTATAACGAAATTTTTAGTAAAAATGAAAAAGTTTTATCATTCACTTTTAGTATGAGTTGATTTTGAAATGATAATGTATGTATTGTGCACACTCTATTATTAATTATACGATATGAAAAGACGCGACGTGACAAACCGATGATTAATAAACAAAATACAACAAAAGTCAAGAAATACAACACAGAAAAGTCTTGGGGCAACTTGCACTTATTTCAGTCCTTTGCGTTGCATAACTAACAATAAGCATACACCTATTACCCATACAAGTAAATTTTATAGCTTTTATTCCATATAACGTGTCATACTCATACATAATACACAAACAGAAGGAAACAAAACAAAGCATTCATTTATTTCAGGGTTTAAAACACACTACACAAATATGTGGTTGTGGTTGTTTATGAAGTTTTTACTACTACTCGCCTATGTAACTTTAGAATGAAATAATACATCATGAAGGCAGTAGCTAGTATGGGTATATAGAAATGTTCGGTGGAAATGAAGGGCGTGATCATCTTATTTGAGATCAGTTGAGAAAATAGCTAGTAGAATGAAATTGTGGACATGACATGAGTAGAAGAATGGTTTAGATTACAAGAAGTGGATGAAGTAGATGTGTAAATGTCATGTAGACGATGTAGATAGATGTGGATGAATATGGGCAAGTACTAAGTAGGTATGTTTGTAAAATGTTATACGCATTTGTATCTATTAATGTTTGTTCATGATGTGTACAGATAAAAGAGAATGGTTTCAATGGGGTAGATTTGTGTTTGTGTCGTGTATAT
>JABASD010000714.1:0-60546 GCA_019776165.1 Pogonognathellus flavescens | reverse complement strand
GTCATTTGTGCGTTATTCTCTGACGGTCAGATATGCAACATTGTCGCTCAACGAGGCCACATGGCTGGAGCTGGCCTTTACAACATTATATAACGGTTCCTTAATAGCGTCCACCAATTCATGATTCACCTTCAACCTTTGTATTGTCATAATTGTCAAATTAAACTGCACACACAATAAATCATCATAATAATTGCTGTATGCTAAATAATACATTTGCATATCGTTTATGCATATGTGCAGTGCAATAATTATTAATCTTATTAATGTAATAAATATGATATTCAATAATAACAGCAATTTATGTGTGTGAATATATAAAATTTTGAACTTACAACAATCCTCTTCTTGCCTTGCAGCAAACAAGAAAAAAAGCCAAATACGTCGTCCCTTCCGGAATCAGAAATGACACGATTTCAAAAACTGTTCAGTGAACCGAATAGTTTAGCGAAGACTAAAATAACACATGCTCCGAAGATGAAACGGGTACGATTGAGTGCTGGAACCACTCTCTCTTCTACTCACTATTATTATTTTTTAGTTATTATACGTGACATTTATTTGAAACTTTCCGCGAAAAACACATTTGATAATGCATTGCTACGTTGATGCGGGTAAAATTCAATCCTGGCTGATCGGTCTTTCATTAGTTCCAAGAAATTATACTCCGTGGACCTTTGCTTGGTGACTTTCCGACTTCCGACCGATTCGTGTGTTTCAGGTCATCAATTGCAGTGTTTGTGCGTTTGTTTGTGATTGTTGTAAACAAACAAAATGTGAATTGTGTGAAGTAAACTAAAGTTAATTAAGTATTTGTTTGTTGTTTGTCAGTGAGCAGTGAATAATTTAACTTTTAGGGTATCAAAATGCTTAAATTTGTAGTTTTAATGCATCAAGTCTTCTATTCCGGTCCTGGTTCTCAGTTCTAGTTTGTTAGTTTGTTTATATTTTTGTATGTATTGGTTTGTTAGTTTTGAAATTTAAAGAAGTGTAAACGATAAAACAGATTGAACAGAAGCAGCAAGGTGGATGAATTACCGCAGCTGCCACTTGCACTGGCAAGTTTTTAGCTGTTAGTTTGTTAACAGTTATATACAATACAATAAAACTGTCGTTAAATTCTAAATTAATGAATTGCTCGTGATGGTGACAACTTTGAACATTTAACATTGTAATATTGAGTAAGTTAAACTTAACTGTCTTTGGGAAGAATTGGAAGCTATATTCCTTCATTAATAATTGTAATATTCCTGTTCATAAACTATAATATCTGTCTCATTTCATTGTCAATTGTTTTGAATTGTAAACAAACTCTTTTTTACTGTTATTGCACTCAGAGTTTTAATTAATGCATTCTAATTTGAGTATGCTAAATTGTTTATGTCCTCTTATTTATTTTCCAATTCTGAATCCAGCTGCCAGCTGTGTAACATTTATTATTTATTTGTTGGTTGTGTTTATCATGTTATTATTCATTATATTGCAGATACCTACCCCAATTTCAACTGACTATTGGTGATAAGTTTTTATCGTCGTTAACTACCCGGTGAATCAAAAATGTCGTTATTTCCAGCCTACGGGGATACATCTTCCGCATCGGGAAGCAAAATCTCTAAACGTAGGCGTACTAAAGACGAAGGTATGGTATAATATGGTTGGATGAATGTAAAAAGTATCGTGCAAGTAAAGGAGAATACACGTACTTATTAAAAACATTATTTTTTAATATAGGAAAAAGAGTGGAGTCACATTCTGAACAAACGTTTTCCATTGATAAAGAAGGCAGCAAAGACAACGACTTAGTAAACATTGAATCTAGCGATGATTGTGCAGATGAGGCAGAGAAAGATTATAAACCGGAAGCAGGAGAAATTCCTGACAAAAAAGCGAAAAAGAAAAGTAAAAAATCACGCGAACATAAAAATCGTTCTGAGAAACGTAGAAAACGAAGTCGCAGTAGAAGTAGAAGTAGAAGTCGTCAGAGAGAACATTCTCGCAATGACTACGATAATAATCAAAGTGGTTCTAGATACAATCATCAGAATCAAAGAAGGCACGATAACAGACCGGATTATGATGACAGATACGGTTATGAGCAGGAAAGGTATCGGGATCGGGAGCGGGATAATTGGGGCAGAGAGACTAGAGACTACGGTCGAGACAGATGGAGAAAAAATCAGCACAACCAACTAGAGGAATATAGGTAGGTTTATGTTTCAAACTGCAATTATTAGACAAATATTAAATGTGTATAATTATAATTAGATGAATATCTAATCATTGTGATGTGTTAAAATAATTTTTAAGGCTTAGAGTGTCGCAACAATTTCCGAAAAAAGTATTTTCTGAAGAAGTGGACTTGCAGCCCGAGTATGCGTTCCGATTGGACGCTAATTCTACCCCAAATAATCTGTCATTTCGAAGTTTGAGCATGTATCAAACTCCTCGATATTACCCTGAAAATAGGAATGTCTTAGGGGCTACTACGGACGATTTGGATAAAATTTTTCGTTTCCAGCCAAAGTTTCGATGTTTACCTCCACCTGGAATTGATAAACAAGAAAATTCGGCTGAATTGAAGGAAGATCAGGAAGAACCCCCTGTGGTTTCAAAAAAACGAAAGAAATCTGCTTCTAAAGACAGTGTTGATCCTACTGTTAGTACTGTTAAATTCATATCCTTCTCTGCCCAACAAAGTTCCCAACAACCCAGCAAGTCTAACGACCGTTTTGACCTCAATAAAGATTTCGAAAGTTACAGTTTTTCTGGAAACCGCGGAGAAATGAGTATTAAAGATAAAATTGAGTATTACAATTCACAAGTCAGGAAGGAGCCTAAGAATATTAAACTGTGGAAAGAATTTGTCCAATTTCAAGACCATGTGTTCGAAGAGTCAAATCAAATTTTCGATACAACGGATTCTTCGGGGAAGAAGAAAGGAGACAAAAAGCGAAGCAGAAAAGCGTTGGTGGAGAAGAAAATTGCTATTTTAGAAAAAGCTATTGGTAAGATCATGAAAAATTATATGCATATTATTAGTCTTTTTGATATTCTGAACTGTATTTGCAGAATAGAATTTATTTCTGCTTCTTTTTATTTGTTATTATTGTCATGTAGAGTCTAATCCAAAAACGTTGGAACTTCATATGGACCGAATGGAATATTTGTACGAAATCTACAAACCTAGGTTCGTTTTAACTGAATGGAAAAAACTGGTCACTACGTATCAACAAATCTCGTCATTTTGGATAGAATATTTACGATTTACATGCACACAGTTACAGTTATTTTCGTATGAAGCAGTAATCGACGTATTCAGCAAATGTTTTCAAAAATTTAAGCAAATGTTAAATCCGAACTACTCTAACTTTCAACGTCCAGAGAAATTTTTGCTGTTAATGTCTGATATTTTTCTGGCATTGACATTAATTCTTAAAAATGCTGGATTTATGGAAAGAGCTATTGGATTACATCAAGCTCTGCTTGAAATCGATTTCAATTGTCCCATGGAACTATTGAAAGATAAGTCCAAGCAAAACTGGGCCGAAATTAGCAACCTTTTTGAAATCTTTTGGGATGCCGGAACTTTAAGATTTGGGGAAACAGGTGCTCAGGGGTGGTCTGATTGGGTCAAACACAAATCAAACCCTAAAACACTCATTGGTGTATCAGACAACAAAGGTACATTTTAAATTCCTTGGGTAGAATAGAACCATTCACATTCTAGTCTAGTGGAAGTTCGTGTAAGTTAACACGAATCAAAATAGTTAAGATACTGAATGTAATTTAATTAAAATAATTTTTCGTTTAGTTACCGAGTTGGAAGACCAGTTTTTCGAAAGTAATCTAGAGTCCGAATCGGAAAACAAGAGTTCAAAAGTAGACAGTTGGTTATATGTGGAGTCATCTCGTTCAAAGTTATTCTGGGCACCCTGGAGAGTTTCGTGCTCAGACGTTGATGACTGTGAGGATTCGCAGCGAGTTGTCCTTTCTTCAGACTTGACTTCCTTCGTGTATGCTGTCCCATCAGTGTCTTTCATCTCACAATTCGAAACACAAGCTGCATATTTTCGTCATGTTGTCAATTTTTTAACCCTTCTGAAAGAAGACTTCACTCCTTCAACTCATTGTGTAGACTCTCTTATGTCATCGTTTGTTTCCATATCTATGTCAGATTGTCAAAGTCTATTTAACGAAGTTTTTTACTGGCAAAAATATCTGGATTTGTACCACCCATGCAAATCCGACTTGGAAAACTCAATTCCCGAGGGATTTATTTTGTCGCAGCTCACAGTTCCTAATCATGTTAATACAAAATCAAGCAAGAAGTTGGTGCTGGAACCATATAAATATCCAGACGAAATTGCTAATTTGAAGGAGGAAGTTTTTGATGAAAATTTGAGTAAATATGACGAATTAATTCGCAACGTAGTGGAAGCTAGCATTAAAAAACTTGATCAACCTTTTGCTTCCGTTTTGATGGAAATGTATTTAAGGTTTGAACAAAAAACTAGTAGATACATTACCAAGAATCCCAAAGCTCGCATTAAGTTTGCTAAAGGTTTGCTGAAGGAAGAAAAGTTGAGAAACTCAACTTCACTGTATCGGGAACTAGCGTTACTAGAATATTTTAACGAAAATAGAACTAAAGCAATCGAACTTTTGCTCAAGACTGCCAACACATCCAGCAGGGTGTTTGATGGGGAAGAAATCGAAGTAGAGAGTAACTGGGAAGAAGCTTGTGAGCTAACACGTATATATCGGCAACTAGCTGAATTTTATCTTCTGGAAAATGAAAAACTTGCGTTGAAAATTTTAGCTTCAATAGGGAATAATTTTGCATCGATTGACATAGAAAACTTTGATTCAGAAGATTCCAAACCAACCAGAAACTTCCTTATGAAAGCTAAACGGCGGTTCGAACTAGTCTTATCGGCTTTACTTACAGACCAAGGAAATCAGGACCCAATTGTCTGTAATCGTTATGATGGAGATAAATGCATCGACTTTTTATTGCAAAAATCAAATTTCATTGTTGAGTGGACTTGCGCTTACGGCCTATTTGAATTCTTATTCAAAGGATTTGAGAAAGCTGGAGATGTGTTTAATATAGTTTTAAATAAGCTTCCTGTGACTGAACCTTTGAGCCGAAGCACAAAGTACAATCCTACAGTTGTGAAGTAAGTGTTCAACAGACTCAATATTGGTTGATAATGATAATAATTACTTTTGATTTTACATACGATGGGGATTGAAAAATTTTACTTAATTCATAATTGTTTAATGTTTGATATATTTTAGTCTCCATCACATAAGAGAGCAGATATACATCACCTGGTGCAAAATCGGTGCTCGAGCACTTTCGAAAGATTTAATGATAAATTCTAAATTTCGGCAAGTTCTGGGGAAAGCTCTTACAGAATATCCTTCAAGCCCCCCTTTGTTGCTGATTTTTACAGATGTGGAGGTAATTTTATTTTAACTCGTCATACAAATACATAGTTAAAATTATGTTTGTGATTTAATTTACAATAATTACATAATTTCGTAAGTAAAATATAGTAAAATGATTCTCTCCTATCAAGTCAAATTAACTTAACATACAACATTTTCTTCTTGTTTGTGTAGAAACAAAGCAGCATTGCTGGAAAATTATGGCGTTTGATGGTTTCGATTGTTAAGCAAGAATCTCCAACTGCTTGCATTCGTTGGGCTCCATTATTTATGGGATTTGGGTTGGCCAGAAGACTGGAAGAAATTGAACGTGAAGAAGAAATAGGCCTGGATACGTTCGGATTAGGTTCGTTTATTAACTTTACTTACTGTGTATTACATAGCACTTTAAACTTGGCTTTGATCTAAACTGTGTATTTTTTATATTGGGTATAGGTGGTCCTGCTGTTCCGTTAGACACTTTATTTTATAAACTGGACTCACTTCTTTGTGCCGCGGAAACAAACATAGCCACAAGAAATTGTCCCCTTATATGGAGAGTACATCTGAAAATGTTAGCAATGCGAGCAAGCCAAGGAAAGGATGTGAAAAGATTAAAAGTGTTGCTTTATGATGCTGTTCGTCATTGTCCCTCCCACAAATCTTTGTATTTAGATGGGGTAACTTATATTCCCGAAATGCTACAAGAAATGAATGATTTAATGACTGAAAAACAGCTTCTGATCCGCCTGCCACTCCAAGAGCTCGATGTCCTGTTGGAAATCGAGCAGGATAACGAGAAACCCACAGAATTACAGGAAAATGATAATGAAGTTGAACCCGAAAAAGTTGAGGAACCCGTCAGTGTTGTCGTTGTCCAAGAAGAAGCAGTTGAGATAAGTGAAGGTGAAGTGAGTGATTAAATGAATTGTAATTATTATTACGCAAAATTGATAATTTATTCAATGCATCTGTATTTCTTATTTTCAATTTAACAAAATTACATATTTGCAAAAATTGTTGTGTATTAGTGATTAATTACTGTAATTTAATTTATTAAGCAGTAGTTTAAAATATTGCTGATTTTAAAGAAACTAAATGTTTGAATAAATTCATATTGTGCATTGTGCAATTAGTTTTCGGTATAAATACCAATAGTCTATGACACAAAACTATAATTAATTAACCTACCTAGTATGATTTAATCCACACTTTAATATCAATAGCAAATTACAAATGATAATTCTTATAACATTACAATATTTAAACTGAATACTTTGTAATGACTTAATTATTAGAATTTGTTAAATGATTATTGTATTCAACCTAAGGCAGCTATTATTTAGCAATCCAATTTCTGTATGCAAGCTATGGCCTCGGCACAATCTCTAATGTATTTAACATGCAAAAGCTTTTGCTGTATGTCCATATTACAATCGCAGTCCAGAGTTTGCCCTGCAACCTTCATTTGTTCCATTAAGACACGCTGATTAGCAGACAAAATTCGGTATAGTTTACCACTGGAAATATCTTCAGACTGCACCAGTTTACTTGCTTGTACGCGTCTGGAATGGGCTGGATATACATTTTCTGTGTTCGCGTATTTAAAATTAGCGATACAGAATTAGTTACTTACACATAACATCATCATCATCATACTTTTAATTAAATCGACACCAACTTACCGACGTTTATTAAGTCAGGTTCGAAAGTTGCGTTGTTGACTCGTCCACCTTCAGGGTTTCGCTGAGCATCCCCTCCCATCAAAGCTGCTGCCATTCTTGCTTCTTTTTCATTATCGTCACAATTGATGCATATGTTTTTTCCGTGTTTATCTTGCATTAGAACATTCTATAAAGGATAAAATAAAATTAGATTGTACTATTAATGTCCCTCCTTTATTTTATTACCATTGCTATACTCTACAAATAAAAATGTTAAAATTCTATTCCATTTTACATACATTGCAGATTTCGCAGGAAGTTGCCAGCATTCGATACCCTTGTAGGAGCATTTTGCCCATTTGGCTAGCCACCGAATCAGTTCTTTTAGGGTCCATGTTGATAATCTATAAACGGTTTGAACAATTAAAACATAATATTAATAGTGTGCATTGGAGTGCAAACGTGTATAATGGAACATACACAAAGAGGGAGTACAATATTAATCAATAGGTACTTTACTTATGATTATTGTGCTTTAGGGTGCCCTGCCCAAAGACACTTCCTACATACAATTATGTCGTGTATATTATGTAGTATACACATAAGTGTATTATAATAGGCATATTAATACAATATAAAATGTAGGCTCCAAATAGCGGTATCAAAATCTCTTGTTTTACAATCCCGAATCCCTATATTAGGTGCATTTAATTTACAACTATTATGTGCTATACTCATTTTACCACGTATAGTCTTCAATTCTCTTCATAGTGAAATAGTAATTACTACACATTAATTCAGAACTCATACATAAAATAACTATACACGTGTATACATGCCACAACCACAACATCCACAAACTGCTGCAGTTTAGTCATCTTATGATGCTATGATGGTTCATGTAATTAAAACTGATCATGTCATATGTTGAATAATAAAGGTAAATATAAGATAATGTAACTTACACTCTACACAAAACCCTCAACTTTGCAAAACAGTACACTTACTACAAATTGAAAATTAACTACAAACGAAACTAAATGAATTTAGATAATTATTTAGAACCAAAGCATGCACTTCACACTTTTTTCCGTAGTCTATATAAAACGAAATATTTTAGCCCACACGTTAACACTTTTTGTTTTTCGTTGCAGTTACATAATGAATAGCATAATATATAGCTATAGCTTTATTATATACACAACAACTCACGTGTCTCAAGTCTCCATCTCTTTTTGTGTATATATAAAAAATGTTTCTTATAAGGAAATTTAGAGTGAAATACCTAAAGGAAAAGTAAGGTGTTTACTAAAATTGTATTATAGAAACGAATCTGTACCTTTGTACCAAAGGGAAATGGTGTAATATAGAAGAAGATCCTGTTCTCCTGCCTTTTGTATATCAGAGCTTACTACTGCTGGCTTTTTGGAAATGCACACTTACTCTGCAAAGGCCTGTTGTGTACTACCGCAGAAAAAGTAAGCTACGGGAAGAAGGGAAGATGTTTGTGCGGATGAAAAGGAAGGATGATGTTTCTATTCAGATCTGAAGCATTTAGTGAAGTAATGCCAGCAATCTGTGTGCATCGTGCAACATGTTTCAGGTTTTTGCCTGGCTGCTGGAGTTTTACATGGCATCAAGACGGTTATTTGGCCATTCCCTTTACAAGAGCGGCCGTGTGGCGTAATGGAAACGCGTCGGACTTCGGATCCGAAGATTGCAGGTTCGAGTCCTGTCACGGTCGAAAAACTTTTTGACTTTTTTTACCCTTTTTAACTAACTAGCTTGGTCCATGTTTTCATGTTAAACTGTTTTTATGTCCTTTGAACATTTTCAAAGCGAAATATGATCAGTTGCAATCAATTCTGGATGGTATAACGTGCTTAATTTTGGTTTCTAATAATGCCTTTGGTTTTTAGTGTATCGTGTTTTTACTAACAAGATTCATATTCCACCGTAACGTTACTTAGATTTGTTTGTGTGTATAGTAAGTTGTAATATTTTATAATGTGAATTACATAATATATAAGTTAACACTGATTTATGAAATTTTAAGGTTCTTCAGTATCTTCAGTAATACGGAGATTTAACTGAATTTACGACCACTAACTCACATGGATTACAATTTTACATGAATCATATTAACATGAGTCTCAAATGTGAATTATTAAAGTTTTGAATTGTTGTATCTTGTATGTATTACAATTGCATATCATAAAATTATACCAGTTTCATGTATTCTTTACAATGTCTGTATTCTGGTGCGCAGTTCACGAAATATTATTCATCAGTTTCAGCTCTTCCTTGAAGGAATAATAAAGTTGCATTAACCTATATCTATTAACCCTACCTAACCTACCTAGGTATATTAAAAGTAAAACCTTATTATTGTAAAGGTTGTTTCGAGGTTAAATCGAGATTAAGTTTAACCAGACAATCGATATGATATACCTATAGGTAGCTACTCAATCATGATTTGTGAAAATGAAGATCGTGGATTACAGGCTCAAAGCAAAATGTGACAAACATGTCACTGCATAGTAAGGTGATAGGCATTTTATCGTATCGACCAAAGACAAGGTGACTATCGAATAATTGATCTGTGAATATGCTGACATTCATCTGAAAAACAATCTTGTAAGAATGCTCATCATAAATACCATTAGAGTAGTATGCGAATAAAACTACATCACACCACAACGAACTAAATCCTTCGAGATCTAACTACACACTAAAAAGAACTCAAACCCAAGAACTTTCACTAACAGCAAGATCATTTTATTCTGCATAGGTATGTTCTATGTCGCTATGTGGTATGTACTCATGTACAGACACAACCTCTTTACATTTTACAGTCTTTGCTTTACTAAGGAAAACTATACTAGTAAGTTGTAATGTTACATACCTTACCTCTATAGTATGTTATTGCAAAGATGTACTTACTAGTTCATGTGTTTAGTAGGTTTATAAGTGTTTATATTATACAGACAATCTTGCACAGAGGTACTACTACTATCGTACACTTACTACTGCAACCTTTACTTACATTTTACATACCAATGCCAATACTACTACTCAAAACACTAATGCTGTAAACATATACTACACGTAGGATAATATAACCATTCAAAAAACTAAGTACATTTCAGTACTACATCAATTCGCTTCAAGAATATCTCGTCAGTCAAGCAAGGGCTCGCTAGTTCAGTCAGTTTATTCACACCACGAACATTTCATACACACTCAAGTGCAAGAACAGCAAAAGTATGAAATATCTCAACTGAGTGAGTGAGTTTGTTGGAGTTGCACTTTGCACCACTATTCTTGGTGTATTGAGTGTAAAAGTTAATAATTACCTCAAATATTTTTCGTAAAATTCTATACAGGTTGTTTGTTTCAAGAGAAATTGAGATTGAGGTTGCAAGACAGAATATCTGCATCATACCTCAGAATTCAGACCCCGGTGTGTGTAAGACGTCTCGTTTAAGTTCGAAATGTTCAGTTGGTGAATTTAATTTTAATAGAACATAAAAAATTTGCATACAAATGTGTATGTTCTTTATCCAATGGTAAGATCTTCTGCTGGTCCAAAAATACGATGTGGCGGAGGCAACGGGAGACTCTTTTAAGACTCGTGTCTATATAACGGTAACTTAAAATGCCTAGGGCGAATTTTTTATTGTGATACGGTATCTCAATCTTTGTCTAGTATATATACAGTGCTAGTTTGTGTGATTGTGATTGATCTGATTCCTTAAGTCGGAAATGGACCACTTTTACATTCATCTAAATATAGCGTCTGTGCAGTGTATGTATGCATGGTAGTAGAATACTTTTACAATAATGAACTGCAGTTAAAACTTCGTAGCTCCATTAGAAAAATTGTTGCACATTAAATAAAAATCGCAAAGGAGCGTGCACAGATTGTGAGTGCGATGATAAGTGGAATGTCAAGTCAAACAAACCTTATTCCTACATAGGCAAAACCATCTCTTCTATTGTCTGCACGACAAAAGAATATAAGAAGTCAAGCAATCTCTGTAATAAATTAACACTGCATGGGATAGTTTGTCTTGTCCTACTACGACAATAAATATTCACATCTTATACATTAGACTTTATACTTCGAGTCGAGACAATTCTTCTACACTGCACTTCTACTACCACACTGCCTTACTGCCACAATATCTGCGAACAGTATTGTGTGTTTCTTGTACATGGTTCTCGCATTATCCCTACGAAGTTCTACAACATACTAATGCTGCAAGTGAGGTGAAGTTACTATATGGGAGAGTATCTTGATGTGGTGAATTCTGATCAGTAATCTCATGATAGAAACTTGATTTCCCACAACCACCACCACTACCACCTTCATCAGAAACCAGCCTTTTGGCTTGACTTTGTAGTCTTGTCTGACAAAGTTCATCTCGCTGCATCTTCATCTCCAAAGACTAGACTGCCAAAACAGCAAGTCAGTGCATTTCTCCCATTAAAAATGTAATGAAGAGAACATGAATTCAACATAGAAGATTTGTGCAGTAAGTCTTTTACACTCGGTTATTGCTGTACCCACTCCATTCCTTCGTATGAATTTCGATTTCGTTCCGGTGCATTATTTTTAATATTCTCCTGTGCCAATATTACTCAAGTGTTCCAATTTTTGTTACATTACTACACGTGTGGAGTGTACCACAGGATTTACTACATGGGGAAATGATTCTAAGCATTTTCAAGTTAACATGACAGAAAAATATCACCAGTGATTAATTACTGATTTGCAAATATTTTCTCAGAAGTTTGTTTCTGGGCATTGTGTGAAGTTTCTGGAGTTTTAAGTGAGCTGTGCTTATTTGCAGTTATTTTTTATTCTACGTGGCCCATTTCCTCAGGCTCCACAAAAATAATATGCTAATATCAACTGTGTTCTCCCTACAGACAGAAATACAATGTTCGATCTGTACAGAGCTATAGTGGTTATGTAGGAGGAAGAACGGAAACCATACCTATACTACCAATTATACACACCTTTACCACAACGACTTTATAAGCAGTAAGTTGTTTTCATATCGTCTATTACTTGTACTTCCTATTCAATCCTATGAATAAAATACAACTGTGAATCAAATCCTACCTATAGGTAAGCTCTAAGCGTTAAACGGTATGACATAGTAGAATGCTCTCAGAAAAGCCTGAAGCGTAGCAATACCAATACCCATAAGTTGTAAGCACTAAAAGTATGTTCTGAAGGTTTTTCATCGTACGGGACTTTTCCCTTCAATCTGCAGATTGGATTAAGTTGTACCATACCTGCTATGCTTAACTATAAAAAATAAACTGTTAGTATTTCATACTTATATATAGCTATGGCCATAAATATATGCATATCATAAGTTCTATTCTGAGAATACAATTTCTCCGCAAGGTGGTTGGACTGAAGAAGCTGCTGTATATAATTACATACCATACAAGCGTTACAAAACACAAGTCCATAGTGTTACTTTCTGTGACGACAATGACAATTACATACATCCGTCTCGACGCATTACTATGGATTTCATATTGAAGCAGCAAAGAAGCATCATGCGGATGTTACTCCTTATATGACGTCAATTTCTTAATTCAGTAATGATTGGACACATGAAATACTTTCACGAGACACTCTTAGTCAAAGATGATACATTTTTATGACGACCAAACTCAACCTGACGTATACCTGCTCAAAGAGCCTATTTTACTTTTACCACACGCATTGAGTATATCTACTTTTGTTACTTAACAGTCATTCTGTGATTTTGCAATTAAAATTTGTATAACATTATAGATCTTTATGCAGATTAATTTTGCATAGGTTTTGTTAGGTTCGGTTTTATTATACATAAAATTCTACATTGAGTAAATGTGCAGCAAGTAAAGTTAGTAAAATAAATCCTTTTTTTGATGATGAGAACACCTGAAATGCAAATAGTCCATACTCTTGGTCTTACAACAGCCTTTCTAGACCAAATAGATAAATGCAGAAGGTTTATTAAGCAACAGATAAGTAATCGTATTTAGGTAGTATACCTTCGTATTCGACGAATAGCAATTTGTAAAACTGCGATTTATTTTATGTGCAATACAATCTTGAAAATCTTGGTGTGTGAAACCGCTGCATAAATTAATGTACGTACGTATTGCCAAATACGAAACTTTTAAACAATTCTTGAGACGAATTGGCTTAATGACAGTTACGCAACAATAATGACAAAGCAACAAATTACACTGCAAAAAATAAGTTTAACGTGATTATTAGCGTGTGTAGAAACCTTCAAACCATCAAAGCTGATGCTAAAACTTGCTTTATGCAAAATGTTCAATGACAACCTACCTAAGTGTGACCACCGCAACTAGCTACACTCTAAACTTAATTATATATCATTTCTTGCTTCGTAAATCTCAGGTCTGGCTTCATACTGATCATAATTTAACCACGCATGTATTAAGAGATTTAATCTTACGCAATTATTGCAAACATCAAACTGTCCCCTACCATCATCGGCATGACTTTATCTTGGTCACCTGCAACTGGCCACTTATAAACCGTTTTGGTTAGTGTGGAACCGTGTAGGTTGAAAAACGCCCTAAGGGAAAATTTTACACAATCGCGAATCTCTTACACTCTAACTGAGTATCAGTGTATCGTGTATATCTGCAGATAGAGCAGACAGCAGAATGATTCACAATTTAAGATACACAAACATTTAGTTGTTCGTTGAGAAAAGTTTTAGATTCAAGTAAGCAAAAGATATAATATATAATGTTCTATTTATATCTCAAGTTAGAATCCAGCGTAGAACACAGTTGCAAACATAATTAATGAATCGAAAGTTGTCTAACGTTTATTACTTTCAATCTGCGAATGTTCTCATTACACGTAAGCCTAAGAGATACTTTTATAAACTAACGAGAAAAAATATTTTAACTACCTGGTAGTTACAGTGTAATAGTAAAAATTGCTAGTAGAATATGTAATAAAAGTATTTAAACGTTGTGTTTGTGTGGATATTTGTAATAGAAATGCGAAGTGAATTAACAAGTTGAATTTATAATTTGTAATTGTTTTCTTGAATGGTATACCTACTTACATTTTTCATTTACGTTAACAGGTAATTTTAGTAGTACAATCGTCATCGTCAATAGTCTTTATAATTCTTACATATTCTCTTGCAATTTACTTCCCTTATACAATAGGAATAAATACAACACACTTATTTACATGTATGAATCCATTTTAAACTCTGCCATGGGTCTCATTAACATTTGGTACATCTCTTACTACAGGAACAACCGTAGTATCAATCAATTCATGAATCAAAATTGGGAATGAGGGAATGAGTGAAATGACTGTTTAGAAATTGTGTTCTTTGACCTGGGGTTTCTACTTCAAAGTTGAAATGGCACGTTAAAGATTGTCAATGCTTACCTAATAAATACAACTTTTACCTATAGATAATAGATACAGCTAAGTATGTGTAATTGTCATGCACTAAATTACCCAATATAGAATAATTATGGGTTAGGAATTGAATGGAACTTCCTTATATTTATTGTGTTATTTGTGCAGACATATATAAATACGCAATATAGCGGGTTGAAGCAAAGCCAAAAATCATAAACCAGTAAAATTTGTATTTGCATGCTATAAAAAATTAAATGATCAAATAGCAATTATAATTTCATAATCAGTCGAACAATGCTTGACTTACCAGAAACTCTTAGTAGCTTCATAGCATTTATTTACTAAAGAAATTATTAGGTACTTTAGTTTCCGCATTTTCGATAATTAATACAATAAAATCTAACCTATAGGCCTTTATAAAGCTTGTCTAGCACAAGCAACCCTACAGTACATCCGTATAAAATATATAGATTTAGGTACAGCACAAAAATTATTACAGTTAATGTTAATACAGATAGTAGAAGTCTAGCAATAATATGCAATAAGGTGTAAACGCTGGTTACTGTTACACTGTAATGGCTAAACAGATTGCTGTCCATGAACAATTAAAGTATAGACATAGACAACAAACAAAAGTGGTTTAATTCTGAAAACAACATAGTTAAGTCGTAACAAAGATAATAATAATATGGTAGTCTGTAGCAAAAATCTTACAATATCCTATAACCTATAAGCTACATCTCGCAGCACGAAGATCTTTTTACTTAAGTAAGGCACAGGCAAAGGCAAAGCACGCAAAACTTTTGTGTATTACATACAATATGTATAGGACCAGACCAGTTATGTTACGCATTCCATTTTCATATTCCACTAACATGCTATAGCTCACAGTTACTTTGCCTTTCTGCTTTTCCTTTATTCAATTCTTCTAATGTGTAGTAACATACCTGGCACCTGGGCACATACAATGCATACTATGGTACAAACACAATTTCAGTATCACAGGCTAATTCCCCTCTAACTTACTTTTGTGTGTAGCATATTCTATATTTTGTACATCATTCACTCTCTTACGATCTGTGCAAAAGATACAAGGCAAGGTATCACACATCAGTAGAATAGCGGATGTGGAGCAAAATGCATTGCAATGAAATTGAGAGCGAATCCTGAACCTGAACTGTGGGGTGCAAGCCAAACCCAAAATGATGTTACTTGACTATAGCAAACGTCAATTACACATGAATGAGGCTTTGTTTTTGCTTGCCCTTACCGTATGCAGCATTAACTACGCTACTAACTAACAAAAATTCATCTTGATTAATTCGTTGTATAAGTAATGTACATAGTGTGCTGCATATGGTTGTAATTGAATGATATTATTGTACTAGCAAAATTAAATGGTAAAACGTTATAAGATTTGATTCAGTATACAACTCGCAATAGGTTACTTGTACATTATAAGGTGGAATAGTAAAGAAGTAGTAGGTAAAGTGGTGGTGGTCATCGTAGTGGTAGTACTGTACGTGTAGTAAGATATTTACCTGTGCACGAAGAAATGGTAAGTATGTAAAATCTCTCAGGTTGAGTGAGAAAGCTCTGAAAGTGAGAGTTTCTTTAGTACTAGTTAGTTTGTATAGTAAAGTTGAACTTGATATCTCTACATCCACCAACTGTCAGAAAACACATTTAAGAGTATTATTATTATTGCGTACATGCCTACTTTACCTACTTTAATAGACGCGAGCACCTATAGAAGCACAAAATATGAATCATGAGTTGAACTAACAAAGTATGGGGCTTGACTATGTGCTCAACTATTTCATTTACTACTATAATCTGTAGAATTCAAAATGAAATCTGTTTGTCTATTAGCTTGCCTTAACCACATTAAACTTTATTCTACAATTACTACTGTTTTCCTTCATATATTTTTCTGACTCATGAGATTATTGTCATGTTTAACGTATGTTGTAGAGTTCAGTACACTTAACATATAATATAATAATGAATTTCTCTTTCTTTTCAATTTTTCAGGAATCCTTCATCCATTACATCACTACGTTCCACATCCTTTACTAAGATTGCAATTGCAGTTTGACTATTTATTTAACACGTGAAAAATGGAATTAAGAATATTTCTCAGACTATTTTCTTTGCTCTGTTTCTGCGGGACGAGTTTCGGAGCCAAAATCTTAATTCTTCACCCTATATACTCAGGATCACATGTATTAACGTTAAGGTCAGTCGCTGAGGCTTTAGCACAGCGGGGCCATTCTATACACATCATCAGATGGAAAGATCAACATAGTTTTCCGGCAATCAGTAATGTTAATATTACTGTTACCACACTTGCCATGGACAATAGCTACGGGAGATGGAATTATCTCACTAAAGAAAAAAGGGCTGCCTTCATGGTAAATTCACACAAATTACTACATACAATTTCTTCTCCCTTTCTGATTTCATTTGAGAAAATATTGCATTATTTAATTGGATTTCGTTTCAGATGCCATTTGATATACTGTGGAACTCTGGATTGACATTTAAGTCCGTCTTGGAAGCCGGAGGGGAGGCATTTCCATTACTAGGAACTCAGTGTGAAACTCTCCTGGGGAATAAGCAATTGTATAATACATTGCGAAGAGAAAGATTCGACCTTGCCATTGTTGACATTCTTTATAATGAGTGTGGACTAGCCCTACTTCACCAATTGAAGGTTCCAGCTGTGGGTTACTGGGCTTTCCCATTCTCTTCTGGAGAGGCGGACTACACCACAGCCTTCCTACCCGCTTCACACGTTCCAGCTTTCATGGCAAAGCTGGGTGATGAAATGAACTTTTTAGAAAGGACCTTCAATGTATTCATGAAAATGGGAAGTCATGTTTGTATGATTATTCATTGCTACATTGTCAATCGGGCTGTTCAAAAATATTACCCAGGGTCACCTCATCCGTTTGATTTACTGAAAAATCTAAATGGGATGCTCATAAACACGGATTATGCCATGGACTACCCGAGACTTCTTCCACCAACGTTCATAAACGTCGGTGGCATGCAAATTCGTACACCCAAGCCCTTACCAAAAGTAAAAAACTTATTGCTTTCATGTTATACTTCAATTTTGAATCCCAAAACTTTATTAGATGATAAGTATAAACAATTTAAGAACGAGTATTTTTCTTTGACAGGAAATTGATGACTGGGTGGAAAGTTCTGGAGAGCATGGAGTTGTTTTATTCACAATGGGATTTATTTTCAATCCGAAAGTTGTGCCGAAAAAGCTAGTCAATGCCTTTATGGAGGCTTTCAGCAGGTTACCTCAAAAGTTTTTAGTCAAATTCGAAGGAGCGATTGAGCACATTCCCTCAAATGTCAAAGTGTTGGAATGGGTTCCACAACAGGATGTTTTAGGTATGTGATACTTTTATAAATAATAATATCTGTAAAATGTATCAAACTGTGAAAATATATACTTAGACTAATAATTTATCATTTCCTGTTGTGCTACACACAGCTCATCCGAAAACCAAAGCTTTTCTAACCCACTGTGGTTTGCATGGGGTGATGGAAGCTGTTTATTACGGAGTTCCTATGGTGGGCATGCCAATTTTCATAGACCAAGGAGACGCTTTGATAAAAATGAAGGAAAAGCAAATCGCCGTTGGATTCAACAAGGACACAGCTACTGCTGAAGAAATCTACCAGAGTCTGAAAGAAGTTCTGACCAATCCAAAATACAAGAAGAATATTGACAAACTCTCAGTGCTTATGAGAGATGTGAAAGAAACTCCTTTAGAAAGAGTAATTGAATTCACCGAATACATGGTTCGCCATAAGGGGGCTGAACATTTGAAATTAGGAAGCCGTAATTTGAATGTAATTCAATACTTCTGTTTAGATACCATAGCTTTTATTTTGCTTCTCCTTTTTTCAATTGTATACATTCAATATAAGTGTGCTAAGTTTATTTTTAGGAAATGTATGTCCAGTAGTAATGTAGACCATAATAATAGTCAAGTGAATAGTTCAAGTTCATTAATTAATACAGATTCACTGGGGATGGGAATGAAATCAATTGTGGAAGATGAGCTAGATTCCACAACAAATGTGATTTCATTTGCTGGCAATATTACCCCATTTGCAAACAGTGTATCTAGTTTACAAGACAAAAAGCGTATTTAGCCTGAAAACATATTTAACACGCTTACAATTACTTAAGAAAATTGTCTTGAAATAATGTATGTATAAATACTTATAGACTTTTGTTGTCTGACAGTGAATTATTAATTTGTGATGTTATGACATTTGTGAGAGTGAACATATAAATGAATGATGGACATACTTGCTGACAATCTTACTCAACTATTTATATGGAATGAGTTTGATTTTGCCAAATATATAATGTACTATATATATCTAAGTTAAAACACTAACTCTAATCAAACTAACCAATCAAATAATGTAAAATATTTGTAAATACGACTTTTATAAATATACAACTACATATATTAATTGCCCTTTGCTGTTGCATGTCATGTCACAAGTAAAAGTAACACAAAAGCGTATCTAGGACTAGAGACGTCTCGAAACACTATAATACTACACTTACTGGTAACTGTACTTTTAATAAGTGCTTTGTATAGAAAAACTACAGCTAATGAACAATAAAATCTCATTGAAATTTTGAGATTGAAGGGAGATTGACATTCTTCAGTCGTCTGAATAAACGGCCTTGAGAAATCCATGATTTTAATTTAAACAAGACTAAAATATTTGGATGAGTTGGATGTGTGCTACCCTTAGCCCTTGTGTATGTTTTGGTACCCTTAACCCTTAAAGCAATGAGTGTGGCATTTCACTTCTTTAATGTAAAGAAATAATATCAAAAACCAAAACTGTCATTATAAGTATACTTATACATAGAATACAATACATAGTATATTCTTATTTAAAATATATTTTTGATATGTACCACCAAAAGAGAGTAGGTGTAAGAATAATGTATCAAATATGTTACCCTTTCTTTAGTAGTTGTTTGTTTTTGTATACAAAATTTCCATGCTCCAGTACAATTTTGTTCTTCTTTCCTATATACAACTTTAATAAATCTTACTATTTTATATCACTTAACCATAAACAAAGATAATGGTAGTCTCAAGTCTGCATTCTACACCTATACCTTAAGCCATTTTCCTTCAGAGAGTTCAATTGAATCTATACAGAATGTAAATTTTGTTACAGGGTCAATAATATGGAATACCATTTAGATTTATATAAAGAGTAGTACAGACAGATTCATAAGGCAGCAGAAAAAATTAAGATGTAAACTACTTGTTGTTTGTACATAGAAAAAACTGCAGTCTAAGCTTAAAAGCGACGTTTCTTTTCCCTATGCTTGTTGTACAGTTTTTTCAAATTTTTTATAATGAGAAAGTGTTTAACATTAAATCAACCACGTCAACCAGTACAATCTAGCCAAAATCTGCATATACTACATCGATTATAAAACATTATGTCCAACATATTATATTTCGCCAATAGTACAGGTCGAGTCACAGCACAAGCTAACTACAATCAGAAGCAAAATATTCAAATGCGGATGGCATATAAAGGTGTGTAATTGAAGTAATTGTATATTGTAAGTGATGTGTTAAGACGGAGAACAAATACTCAATTTGCGTACAAATTGCCAAATGTATAACGTGAGCCAAATGCAAATTATGTGTAAGTTGTTATTCTTCAGTAACTGTTATTGTCTGTTTGTTTTCATTTGCATAACTTGAAATGAAAGCAAAAGCTTTCCTTTAAGCACACTACCACATCATACCAGATATTTCCCTACAACAATTCCTCACACAACTGCCCTATAGTAAAAACCAAGAAATACCCAAGAGGTAAATATACAATTTAATGAAATTGCGAATCTAATTAGTAAATTAATTGCAACTTCATCTCTACATGCAGAATCGTGAAATTATTTTGCACAAACATTTGCCACACATCGTCTCAAATCTGAACTGTATTTGTATTGCATAATTATGTCATTTCCGTTTTTGGTGAACGAGAAACAGAATGAGACTGATTAAAAAATTCACGCAATGTGACTTGAGACTTGATTAGGCTTTTTGTATGGGAATGAGACGTTGAGACAACAAAACCCGAACTTTTTCTGTCTACTACTTGATCCGAAAAAGAGAAACAACTATTTAGTGCAGTAATTTTAAGGGCGATGAATGCACCATCTGGTGGTTGGAGATTTCCGAAAGGAAATCTGATTCTGTCAGACTGGAAGACTTCTGTCTGACTTGAATTTTTTTAAGACGAAGATTTCTATTTTTCACTTTTCAAAATCTCTTGCGCAAAATTGTTGTTTATATTATTCGCATTAACTTTCCTCATTGAAACTATCCTCTCTCTCTGTGCCTTACGTTTTTAGCCTTTTCGACAAATTGACACGATTGACATCTCATTTCTTATCTATTTACATTCCAATTTCAATGATTAAACTAAATACTTGAAGTTAAGTGTCCGTGGCTTACATAAAAATAAATTTTGTAACAAACGGATTGAAGACTGCTGTCAGCTGTGCGAAAGACTACAGAAACGATAACAAAAGTAAGTTCTTACCGTGTTTTTGATATTATTTAGAATCCGAATTGTTTCAACCGAAATTAGGGTTATTGAATCGGAAGTTCCAGAACTTTTTGATGTCCGAAAGAGTTAATCTTAAAAAGTGGGCTATAAAACTATAAGTCCTTCGTAGGGGTGTCGACTCTGTCGACAGATGTAGTGAAGGCGATGTTTGTTACGCAACATGTAACTTCTTATTTAATTTCTCCAGAGATTCCAGCCAGATTCCAGTCAATCCAGTCTAAAGTCAGAGAGTCGCATACACAAACAAAAATTCCATTATTTTTCGTCAATTTTGTTTACAATTACTAGTTTACTCGGAATTGAAATATTATTTAGGTTAAGAAATTGATTGATCAATAGAATTAAATAATATGACTACACATTTAAAACCCTGCAACTTATAGAATGCTCAGAGAAAGTATTAGTCGTAGTTGCTAGTTTCGGTTAGTGGAGAAAATGGGAAAGCATGGGGAAAGTCCGCAGTCCCATCGGGAATCTGAACTGACTGGCACGAAAATCTTGTCTCATCTTCATTGATTTGACATTTCATGTAGTCGGATTCGGGATACTAAATTAGCATCAGTAGTGCAAAGCCTCTTTTATAGGGTGCTACTGTAGTAAGATAGTTCACATTCATATATTTAAAAATCGTCACGAATAATGTTAAGTTTCATTTTTATTTTTAGTTAACAAACTGAATAGATTTTTATTGTTTATATTCTTCTTCAATTCAAGCATTTTGTAAAATAATCATAAATTATTGTGGTCTTTTTAGATGAGTTGGTAAATGGACTTGGAATATTTCTAAATCAAATACCTTGAAAACGACCTCAAAGAGCCACCCTCCAGTAGTCCAGTTTGAAATTCGAAGGTTGAATGAATATTTAATTGTACCGGCAGCTTAAGACGACACCAATTCAATAAGATATGACTGCGCTACCCAAACCTTCAACTGTGTATACCACAAGTGGGGTCGCTGTAGAGATATGGGAAAGACGAAGCGTTATTCTTACTGCTTTTGGACTTGTTGGATTTGGTGCTCTTGTTGGTGCTGGCTCTGTATATTTCTTTTATATTAAACGCAAGATCGAGGAGCACTTTCAGATTCAATCAACTGTGACATCTCAGCTTAACCAATTGAAAAGTGAGGTTGAAAAACTGAAAAGTTCTGCCACAATCGCAGATGACCATAACAATCATTCCAATATCATCATCGTTAAACACAAAAAGAATTTGTCTTCTGGAAAAAGAAGCAACTCGGAAGGTAGAAGAGTACGCTTTAATGATGGTTACGAAACAGCTGACGATGAAATATATGTATCCGCATCATCGGGGTCGGAATATGAAAATGATGATGAGACTGCTAAGTCTAAGTCCTCATTTAAAAAGTAAGCAGCATTCTCATTTTTTCTTTTTTATGTAAACACGAGTTACTATATTCAACTTTGATGGTCAACGTAATGAACTAATTAAAAGTATTGTAGACAAAGATAAGACCGTAGTTGCAGCACAAGGGAACAAAAGTGAGACTGTAGAGAATGGAGAGGAAGAAGACCCTATGACGAATTTCCTAACTAAAGTCGACGCTCTTCTGGAAGGAAGCTCTATGGAACAGCACGAAGCTTTCTTATTGCTCAAATCTAATCAAAACAAAGTGATTACTTTTTTCTTTATTCCTAACCGTTGCATTACAAAACTAATCCACACATTACACGAATCGTTGCATATTATGTGTTTCCTTACATGCAGCGCTATGGGGCAACTACCTCTGCGTGATATATAAAGATAAATTCCTTATTATTGTCATAGTTAAATCAGTCATTTGAATTTTACTGGCGTTTCGCGAAAGCTACAAGTTATGAAGCCAACCAAGCTGGAAATAGCGGAGATACAGAATTAAAGAAGAATTTATCTTATGCTGGTTAGTTGGAAGCTCAAACGAAATCTTGACTTGTAAACTAATAATAAATGAGTAATAAGTCCATGGTTATCATAAAATATTGTTCTTCTAGCTTTCAGTTACGCAGAAAAATCACTTAAACTGAACGACTTCTCTGCAGACTCCCACAAATGGTATGCCATCACACTTGGAAGCAAAGGGGAGTTCCTAGGAATAAATGAAAAGATAAAAAATGGTTTCACTTTCAAAGAGCATGTTGATCGTGCGGTGCAGCTTAATCCTAAAGACGCTGCTCTTCATCATCTTCTAGGACGGTTTTGCTTCGAGGTAAATTGTTAATACACTTAAAAGCCAAAGCAGTTCCGAGATTACAAAACTTTCTCGCTTCTGCTTCTGATAGAATATACAATGTACGTGTATCTATTTCGTAAATGCTGTTTGATTCATGATCGTTTTGATTATATTGCAAGACGCAGCTATGTACTACGATTACTTTTGAGACTTGTATTGTATATATTTTATTATATTATTAACTATAGGTCTCACAGCTGTCCTGGATTGAACGTAAAGTAGCATCAACTCTATTTTCCACTCCCCCAAGTGCCACAGTTGCAGAAGCACTAAGCCATTTCATCAGGGCGGAAAACATTGGCAAGCCTTTCAAGGAAAACAGACTTTTTATTGCTAAATGTTATCTGCAAATGAAAGATTCAGCAAAGGCTGCGGAATGGCTAGACTCTGCTGCAAAGATGCCTATAATTTCAGCTGCTGTAAGATTATTCGATTATTGTCATTTATATGTTAAAAATCTTGTTTTGTTCAAATTGATTTTATCAAATGTTTCAACGATTTCGAATTTTAGGATAAAACTGCTCACGATCAAATTACGAAGCTAAAGAAGTGATCAAAGATTATTTTTGTCTGAGTCTATTTATCTTCACATTCGTCAAATGGATTTTACTAGCTGTTAGTGTACAAATCTAATTATTATTAACATTGTGATTTTATCATGAACTGTGCTATCTGCTAATGTAGTGCTAAAATGGATATATAAACATGATTTTCGGTAGTATAAAATGATACACTCCGGATGTCTTGCCTTTATGACAATATACGTGTTAAACTTAACGATTCCATTATTATCATTGTTGTGAGATTAATTCTAGCTGTAGGCAAATATAACTTATATTGCCGTTTGGCCCACCTTTACTATATACTATATATGTAATTTATCAATCGGAAATATCTGGAGTAAAAACAATAGGTGTTTACATGTCCTACACACTACCTAAACCAAAGAATCTACAAATGACAAATACTACTACTTACTGCGTGTGTCACAGATTTTTATGGATCAACTATAGATTTTATAACTTCATTTAAATATTTTAACTTGTACAAAATCGAGAAAACGGGAGCCAGTAGATAACACTTGATAAAATGTATTACTGTATAATTATCAACGTCTGTTATAGTTCAACTCACTAGATTTTAGATTCGTTTTAACTTAATGTGTACTAAATCATGTTATTATGACTATAAAGTTTGCTAGCGAGCAAAAAATAATATATCAACTTTATCGATTCCGAACTTTTATTGCTGACCTAAACTCTAGGAGTTTATCTATGGTAAATTCGAATAAAGTCATTTGTTCATACTTCAAGCAAATATATTACCTACTTCACCTTCGTTTTTCATTTTCTTCCTAACTGAAAGCACAACTTTGGTATCCAAAGCAAATTGTTAGGCAAAGTGTGTCATCATTCGTATTCTGGATTGTATAGTGATGGTGATGGTAGTATAGCTTCATTGCGTTTATTGCTCTAGTTTGAACACTTCAGCCCTTTATATTTCAATTATTTCCGGATAAATATGATGGGTGGTAGGACAGGAATAAATGGAGGAAACTTTAACTTCTTTGACCGAGAAAAACTTTAACTCGTAAGGCGAAATTCATTTAAGTGTGATGCCATTCCCAACAAAGTTAGAACAATCTAAATCTATTCTATTCTGTTTCAACCACTCTCTCCTACCAACGAAAATAATGCTAGAAAGAACGGCTAAAGCAGTCATACTTCAAAAGTATCTTACTCATAAAAATTCAGTGTGATCTAAAAACGAGATTTCATATTTTATTTTGCATTTTTATTACTTATAAAGTTGTAACCGTAAAAAAGCCATTTCGCCGAAAGTCAGAAAGAGAAAGTAAAGTGCAGTGAATTGAGATTTTGAACAGAAGGAAGAAGTTTTTCAATACGCTATGTCACAGTATAGTAGGAGAGCAAAAGTAACCAATAATGAATGCCATGGCATGATAGTACAAATCTAATTAATTGTTAGGAAACATTTATATTAAATATTCATGAATTGAAACTAATGGCATGGGGTTCCCGTCTGCCGGTCCTTGAGAATAACTGAAAGTTGAGACTTTCGTGTCTTTAGAATTTCCCTTGCTTTAGAATTTGTTACAATTACTTTTGATATAAAAGTGAACGAACGAATGATTCCGTTATATCCATAATCAGTTTGATTAGATCAAAACAATTGTTCTACACAAATCTGAGTTTATCACCTTCACCCTTCAAGCTTAATTAAATGATGGTTGCGGCTATAACGGGAACAAGGATAGACGAAAAGACAAAAAAGCAAATCATAATGGAAACTGATACATCCATGTGCAACCATTACGAGTACTTGCTACTTACTGTACATAGAAATGGAGTAATTTTTAGATGAGTTAAGTAATGGAATGTCTAGAATCCGCAAAGATGTAATAATTTAAGACCGGGTTCATCAACACAACGTATTAGCTGATAAATAATACATAGAATTGCTGGAATACCTCCTCAAAATACAAGGGACATACCAAACCCGCCTTCTGACACAGTGTGCTAATAAAACAATATATGAAGCAAAAATAAAGTATACGCAACTAATGGTTAGTCTATATATGTACAAATATTACATAAGTACAAAGAAGATCTGTTTACTGTCAAAACATTTTTCTGTTATTTCTCTCGACTTATCAAGACCTCCTCTACACTTGCGGTGTTACTACAAAAAGTCATGGAGCAATTGAGTCTCTAAAAGTAAAAGTCTTGTTCTTTCGTTCGTATAGACAGTTGCAAACACAAAATACATAGTGGTAGTAGCTAGGAGTAGAAGATTGTGTGGTTGGTGTTCTAAAAGTTTGTAAGTTTTCGTCTAATAGTAACTGTGTACTACTGTTTCCTGTACCTTGTGTATTGTACCTCTACTACTCTACCCGTCTCCTTCTTGGCCGTCTCTCTACCATTCGTCTCATTTGGTTTGCATGGTCTGTTCGTCGATTGTGTGAGAGAGAGTAAAAGACGAGAGATGGAAAACGAGAATGGTATGGACTATGGAGGAGACCGGGATCAATATTTTCCTCCAGGATCGGATCTTTGGTTCTTTTGTATCTTCGTCAAGCATGCTCCTTCCTTCTCACTTCATACAACCCAACCAACACACACAGCCTCCACAAACCACTACTACTATTCTTCCACTATTACAACTTTACTACACATATACGTGTAAAATCACAAACTTCATGTGCATACCACTCTTGAACAAGGTCTTTCGGACCTATATATAATATTTGCTCCATATAAAATATACACTACTCCTATTTTATGTTGCCGGATTGCCGGGTAGTAAGATTACTACTACTACTTCGTTCATTTGTCTGGTTTCGGTCCGCCAGTACATAAGAGCTGTCTGCTCTTTCTCTCTCTATGGATATGTATAGATAATAATACATCCTAAACACATCCATGCAATTTCCCTTTATAATATATATCTACCAGAAGTACAGTTGTCATCCTAATGTATATAATACACTAGAATAATAATACGCATAGTAGTACTCGTTGCCAGAGAATGATATACAGATAATATATCGCCTATTACGTAATGGTAGTAGGACCCTGTATAAATATTATATAATAATATACACTACTACTATTTAGAAAAATTCCTCTATCCCTTTACGCCTGGCTAAAATGGATGAGAGAACGACTAGCTAAGCTCGGGATACCATAGTAGTACCTAGAATAGTAACAGGAGGATTGGAGCTTGGAGGACTATAATATAATGTAATAATGTTATATGACCAAAGCGGAACGGGAAAGGAGAAGAGAGAGAGACTGAGCGACAGGCAGAGCGGTTGAAACCTTCTTTCCCATCTTCAATGGGAGTGAGTCGCTGTTTGGAAGCCGAGGAGGGAGAAAGACACTGGAAAACGTGAAGAAGACTGTTGTACTAATATTACGTGTGCTGAGTTTGCACCAGGGCAGAGTAGACTGTGCAGACTTTGTGTAAGTAAGTGTAGAAAGAGAAGAAGCAGAATTGCAAGCATAGGGAGAGAGAATACACGCAGACATAGAAGACATACTACTACTAGAAAGGAAAAGGAATAAGGACCAAAACTTGAAAGACTACCAGTGCCTTTTGCCTCTACTCTACCACTACTACTACTTCATACAGCTCGACGAAGACGAAGCTGAGCACAAGTATCGTAAACGCACCAATATAGGTACTTAGTTTCATACTTGAGCATATTTTCTTTAGTCTTGTTCGCTTTCTTTGCAAATACTCAGGCGAAACCGAAATCTGTTCAGTTCTCTTTCGGGCTTCTCCAAACAAGCATTCAAAACTCAACCCCTCCAGTTTAACCAAGCTCTACTGCTGCTGCTACTTCTACTGTAATTCTACTACAATAGCATTCGGTAGTATTCTTCACACTCTGTATTCATTTCCTACTTGTATACTCAGATCAGACATACATAGTAATATATTACACAAACTCACACCTACTACTACTGGTAGATATATTAATATTACTATACTACTACAGTTCTATATATGAACTGTAAAAGGAGCACACTTACAGAAAATACTTCGTTTCTACTTGTATAACCACCATTACTCTGCTACTAGTAGTACTCCTTTAAAACTCCAAGTTCAAATCTCACTCGGGCTTATTACATTACATTATTTTACACAAGAGAACATAGAGCAAATAGTAAGTGAAGCCAAGTAAGAGGAAACCAAAGGCTGTTGTATTATAAAACACATACTACTTTATAACTTTCTGCAGAGTTGACCTGACTCGTTTGCAAAGGTTCTACTATTTATTATTGTTATTATATATACACACACAATTTATAAAACTACTTATTTCTACCTCTTGGACTTTGTACGGGTTCTCAAATTGAAGACTTGTAAGATTCTCTTCAGCGTTAATGTGACTGTCACTTTACTCTAATGCTGAAAAGACACTGGGAAAGTTGAGGTTCATAGGTAACAACTACTACATCATTGTCTGACCTTCCAGCGTGACGTTTTCGTGTTAGCCATGTAATCTATTTAGTATAGTCTTTGGTTATCGTCTTCTTGCTTTGGGTATTATTACCTACATTAAAACTTGTCAGGACTATTTCCCTTTTGTGACTACTGTGACACCTGGCTTAAAGCACAATATCCTAATGTCAAGATAATCAGATTCTTGGCCAACCCAACAAATTGAGTCCCCGTGTAGCAATTTAACCCTAGAAAGGTTTATAACCAAAATCGGTAAGTACTGCTGCTATTACTTTATTTGACTGAAGTTTCATCATTCATTCATTCCAGTTCAAATACTTAAACACAAGTAGTACCTCATTCAGAAAATAGTTTGTGCCAATAATAGAATCATTATAGGTATATAGACACAAAAAATTCATACATGTAGCTGCTGATTTCATGATAGGTATTTTATAAAAACTTATAACGATAAAATATTTTCCATGTAATGTATTTGCTCACATACTATAAGAAATGGTGAAATCCTAGGATTTTACATTACCTTGATCAATGCATTCAAGCATCGATTTCCCATTGATCTTCCTTCAAGTCGATAAAAATCATTTCAAAGCATTGCATTTCATCGGAGAATCAACCTGTTTCACACAGTAAAGGAAAGTCGAAAGTAGCAAGGAGAGATGCATTCAAAGTGTATATCTACTAATATTATTTCCTACATGCATACAGTCCTATGTATATGTCAAATAAATTCTGACTTATCTTGATTCGTAAGAAATAAATATAGGTACACGAAAAACATTTTCATGCTTAGTCGATTGGAAAAGCTCTCTCAAATCTCAATCTGCAGAATTTCTCCTTAATAAAAAAGAAAGGATCCAACACAACATTTTTTAACATTATCTATCTACACTACAAAAACTACAAAATAGATATATATAATAATATAGTAAACACACGTAGAAATTTTTCTATGCATAATAACATTACCAGCCTACTTATGATGTTTAAAGAAACTCTCCTCCAGACGCCCGTTCTATATTTGTAAGTAAAGCAATTACACCCGGGATAATAAGTAGCTGAATTGTATTGTAAATTGTTTGCTACACTTATTATCTCTTTAAGCTGTTAATGTCACGAAGGAATTTAAATTGGGTGCATTCTGTAGGTGTAAATGACTTTTCAAACAAAAGTTTCTTTAGCATAAACATCCCGAATACAGTAAAGCCAGAGAGTAAACGTAGAGAGAAAGCAGTGGGGAAGTACGTGCGTATGTGACTATTACAGGAAAACAACCGCCGTTATGGTTAGCTAAGCTATTCAGCGGATTTTTCTTCAGTACTTCTTGGCTGTAAACTAAAGATAGGTATTTACAAATCCGCATATTTGAACGACAACAACCAACAAGTCTCTTTCGATCCAATCTTGTAGCAGCGCCAGATAAAATGAGATTTATGGGCGATGTTAGTTTGGTTGGGTGGGCTAGGAAAAGAATATAAGCGTATTCACACAATCTTCTCTATTGCCATCAGCAGCAGTTCACTCACAGCCGCCCTTTCCACATATATAAAGGAAATTTGATACGGAAAAATAGATAGCACATAATATTACATGTATATAAGTTGTTATAAAAGAAAAGTATTGAAAAATAGGAGGACTACTGTGATTTGTGTGTACAAGTTGTACACAGGCGTATTCATTTCTATTGAAATACCTACAGAGAGAGAGAGAGACGACTTTGCTGTAGATCTTGATCGGTTGACTAAAAAAGTTGGCTTTGAACTAAATGTGGTTTTGGTTTACATACTACTACTACTACTGATGTACTAACGTTAATCTGATGGTGAGGAGTATTCAGGGAGTGCAAACGATTTTTAAGGATGTATCTGTATAGAGAAATGTCGGAGAGAAGCAGATAGTTCAACACAGGTTAGTAAAAGAAATCAAATTACTTACAAATAGAAG
The DNA here is from genome assembly GCA_019776165.1 of Pogonognathellus flavescens. Taxonomy (NCBI): domain Eukaryota; kingdom Metazoa; phylum Arthropoda; class Collembola; order Entomobryomorpha; family Tomoceridae; genus Pogonognathellus; species Pogonognathellus flavescens. The sequence continues at coordinate 30,191 of JABASD010000714.1, read as the reverse complement.
ATTTGTGTCTGTCGGTTGAATAGTAAAAGTGTAGCAAAAATACAGCGGTATGTAATGCAATCTTACACGAGCTATAACCTCGCTGTTGTAGATGTAAGTTATTAGACCGAACCCGCTGTGCTTTGTTTACTTTGGGCTATTGAGTACAAACGGAAGTTCAACTCGCTACATGACATATTATACAAATTCTAATATTTGTGCCAACAACAGCTTGCTCGTTTGTCAACTTAAACCGATTTTTTAATCAATCCGAGAATTGCTTTTGCTAAACTCTCTTTCTTTCCATTCGCTTACACACTCAGTTCAAAGTAAGATACTTTTACAATTTTACATAAACATTTACAGCATAACTCTTTTTCTAATGGAAACCGCAGTTATATAAAATATAACACACAAATGCCAACACTCTTGTATAAAGGCATTACATTTACATGTTAAAAATATTGTACAATTGGTAAAAAGATTGCAGTAGATTCTAGGGAACTCTGGAATTATTAATATTTATAGGGAAAAACTCGTATTACATTGTCTAGATGCATTCTGCATATTTTTCTTCCTTTTTCCTTAACAAAGGCGCATTGAATCGGAGTCTGAAAGTCTTTCATTCAGAGTGTATGCAAATCACTGAGCACAAAGGCCATAAATAAATACATAAATGACTTCAGAGACAGCACACACTTTCACAATTCCACATTCTTTGCATGAATGAATACAAAAGCAAAATAATGTATCGAAAAAATTAGCTGACTACTTTCGCAGCAAGATTGTATGCTTTGTGATTATTGTTTTCTTCGCAACTACTAACATGCACAGCTTTCATGCATGCACGCAGTTCACTTACTATTCTACTTTATCATTGCACCTTTACTTTATTTGTACGCAAATGCAATTCATTGTTCATGATACTTCACAAACCTTCATTTTTTTCATTCTCATTGTATTGTTGTCTTTAGACGCGTTGTTCGTTGTAAATTCACATGCATATAACAGTTGCAATTTAGCTGAAACATTTTAATATGTGTAATACTCTCCCATACTGTAGCAAGTCTCATATGACTAAAACATTATAATATCATATTGAGTAAAAATATAGCTTAGGGAAGGTTATAGCATCTCCTCACATAGACACAAATTCAATTACATATAGTAACATTTTACAAATGAAAAATGTACTGATATGTAGTATGGAATACAAAATAGTCCCTACATTTATAATTTCAGACACAAAGTGCAGAAGCTTGCGAGTTAGACTCATAGCGGCTTTTTATCATGCGTAAAGTAATTTCCGGTGTTTAATCAAATTTGGCCATACAGTACCGTTTATATCGTGTTTATAATTAAAAACACTTTTTCCTCAGGTATCTGCTTTCACGAATTCAATTCTACAATTACATCATGTATGGTAATGGTCTCTGTCTCTGTTCTACGATTATGCTACAGTACAAAAATTAAGTGAACTATTGCATTGTTGAACTTTTAACTTACTCTACTATCAGCTTTTTATATCGGGACAAAGCATTCTTTACAGTGAAGAAATAGTTTGTTTGATTGTTTGCGATAAAAATTATCAGCAATTAACAATTCTGTCTGTCAATTCTGTACTTACACACCTAAGTACACGTGTAATTGCAAATTGTCAAAGTATTTATAATATAGACACACATACAAATACAATCTGTGTGTCACCCCTCAAATACTTGAATTAGTTACTTTACTACAGTTAGACTGAGAAGGAAGGATTTTAATAAGACGTCAAATAATTAATGCACATACAATTCAATGTTGAATACAGTTCGAGTGTGCAGACTGAGACTTACCTATAGTAGATATGCAAGAGAATCAAAGGTTAAAAATATTTAACGACATAACGACTCTGGGGCTTGATAAACATTCTCGCTTTGAGAATTGAATGTGAATTATGCAAAAGAATTAAATATGAGTAATTCCTGACTGTGTGTCTGTCTGTGGCAGAGTCTGTATTGTTCTTGTGTATCACCAGGAGAGTAATTTGATCGTGTTCATGGTCATGCTACTCATCGTCATTAATTTTGAATCCTTTACTGCACACATGAATTATTCCTTCCTAACCTTCATTACTGCTAATACACACGAAAAGCTGGAATTAAACTGGTTGGATGTCCATGTCATATAAAATACATGTGCCACTGAGTGAGTGCAGTGTTTTAGTGTTAAAGTCGACAAACATCACTAACAGCTCCCCTTCGTTATTGTGTGTAATAATAGCAGAGCATTGCAATTCATAGACAACACGTATAAATACAAGTAATAAAAGCATGTAATAAAAACACACACACACACACTGTGCCTGCCTTTATTTGCTGTGGTGTTCTGTCATTAAATTAATATTCCACCACTGCACTGGTATTCAGTTTGATATATCGGTAAGTTAAATTCAATTCATTCTGTCTCACAGTTACAAACTAAGAGGATCAGTCAGAAGTAACTAAATAATAAAATAACACATTGTAGGTAGTAGTGAAGGTAGTAGGTGCTATAAAAGCAGAAAAAAATAACCAGCACGTAGATGTAGATCGTACTTGTGTCCTTACGTACCTTTCTGTGTCATTTCACATGATTGCATACCTACATTTATTTTGCAGAGTACATTAAAGATATTTTATAATACGAAGACGTGTTGTGCCTGTACATTGCGCTACTATGTCTATGTCTACCGAGATAACATTAAAGAGTCTCAAATCGTCCTAAATAAATTTTTATATTTAGAACTGCCTCCTTCACGTAGTAGTATGTAAATAACCTACGTTGATAGTAAAACATTCAAATTCAGAACTGTATATTACAAAAATAAATTGTAGTGTATTTTTTGTTTGGAACTTACAAAGTCTTCTAGTATCTACTAGTAGTACAAATTCAGATTTCAAAAGTGGAGCAATGTTACACAACATGTGAGTTAGAAATAAGGCATCAGAGATTATAATAATACATAAACTACCACCACACTTCATAAAACAAGTGTATTATTACAGTTGCACGTAGCATGGTGAGATTTTTGATACAGCATTGTTCTACGTGTAGACAGAATGAACATAAACAAAAGTAATTGCTTGGAAATGCGAGAGAAATTATTTCTTTATGGTGGCATAGGGTAGGTTGTGTGATTTGTTAGTGACTGATAAGAATTGTTTGGAAGTTTTGTGTGTGTGATATTATGTACGCCTTTTCATTTTAAGAGTCTACAAGACACATTCATACTACACTTATTTTATCATTTATGTTACATATACAATTCATGCTGATATCGATATCTATTTAATATTTACGGTCACACTTACTTAGGTATAGGTATTATCTCTCTAGTAAATTCAACAGTACAATATTTACTTTACACGCTTGCAACTACAAATCTATGCCTACTCCTACATTGTTTTGCTAAATACATACAGTACCTATTACATAAATACAGTCACAATCCTATATCGTACATTGCATTTGCCTGTAGTATAGAATTCAAGTTATTAATATATTATAGAGTTATACTATATACAGTGCAGTGGAATATTATATTCTTCCTATGCAATGTAAAGACGTGCTAGGCAAACCTATCTCAATTTTATGGTTAGTGTTTACCATAAATATGTATGGCAGTTTTAATTTAGTCTTGTGACATTATTTCTTCTCCTTGATCTTGGATTGACATGAACTGTTTAGATATATGTCTATCTGCACGTGTTAGTATTATGGCTTTGTAACTGTGTAGACGTTGATGCTATTACATTTCTATTAGTTATATGTTCTTTAATCCTATTACTTACTACTGGCTGTTTCTTTTACAGTTTACGTCACAGAGACACACACATAATGCAACATGACGTACGAAAGTCCTGATGATCTGAACCGAATGTAAAACTTTTTCTGTGTGTCTTTCTGCAAGTAATGAACAAAAGATCGTCAGTTGTGCATGGTCGGTTTAACAGTGTACTACTAGGCTAGGTAATACTATATAGAGATATACTAATATCAGTATAGGAGAGGATGGAGTCAAAAAGTGTTCGGAATATATTAGTGCTGGCATATTTGTGCTGCTATTAGTAGTAGAAGTTACTTTTGTTAAACTTGAAGCGACGACGCTTGTTTTTCCATGGGCAGTGAATCAGCAGCTGATGGCTGTAACGTTGAGTTAAACTGAAAGAAGTCATTTAGCTACATAAATATCTGCAATAGATCTGCTACTACTAATATACCTAAAGGATAACGGTACAGACATAAAAATATACTCCAGTCACAGCAATAACGCAACTGAATGTAAATTATCGTGCCAAAAATTTATTAAAGGCAACAACTACAGCAGCAACAGAAGTATAAGTAGGAAAAACGAAGTCGACACAGAGTATTACTTTTACTTTAGGATATAGAATACTAGAAGTGAACAGATGTCATGAAACATTTAGCCGCATTCTTTTCTTACATATTTCACTTCTAATAGGTAAATGTAGTTTGTATGGCGGTAGTTATTCTTATAAACAGTTGTTTTCCAATCCAATTCTTTACAGAATGGAAATATAAGTGGTAAGCTGCAAGTGAAGTGAACACTAATTCTATGTGCATAGTAATATCACGTAGGGGAATAAGCAGCTATGAATATTTTGCTCATATTACGAGTTGTGTACGTACAGATAGATATATTGCTGTTATGTCCACTTAAGATTATAATCTCTCAAGATTGTGCAGTTGTACTTATTTGTACTGACAGAAAGCACCATGTCTCAACGTTTGTAAGCAATAATGTACATAAATTATTAAAATATCTAGTAACATATCTTGCAAATGAAATTTTTACGTAAACCTTTGCACGAATACTAGATCAGTATTATAATCTGCCCTACTTATTTCCAGTTTTAAATTGGAAGTATTTATATAGGGAAAGACAATGAAAAATTTATAAAGGAAAATTTTAGCAATGAAACACTACATTTACTTACTGTACATTTACTTACTACTGTATACTTCGCATGCAAGGAGGAATGTAGAGAATTATAATTCTGTAAGCAATACAATTGCACCTTGCACCTACTACAGTGCTTTAATTAATTAGTACTAGTCTAAAATAACAAGTAGAAACAGTTACTTACACAGATGATAAAAATGTTTGTAAAGGAAAGCTGTAGTATAAAAGAGAAAAGACAGGAAAATATTAGTATGGAAAAGTGTTTTCATATTTTGAGACTTCCTATTGCACTTTATTTTCTTGTCTACTTCAGTGTGGGAAAAGCCTTCTCTTAAGGATTCAATGGGGTACTTATTTTTAGTCTGAAAGTGCACGCATAAAATACTAACATCCTGTTCACTTTTAAAGAGTGTAAAAGTCAGGAGAAAGAGACTGGGGGAATATCACGAGAAAGAATTGCTTTCCTTAGCCCTTTTCATGAGAATTCTGTTGGGTAAAAGAAAACGTACATTTTCCGCTAAACTAAATAAACAACACACTCACACGGCACTAAAGCTAATGCACTTAGCCGTAGAACAATAAGAATTCTATATACATTGTATGGATAAGCCAGGTACGTATTTGTTTTAACATGCTTAAAAGAGTGGGCTATAAAACACAATATAAACCCAATAAAAAACGGGTGCTGCTTTCTTTCTGCCTCTCCATGATCTTCGCCAGACAAGTCATGGCCGTCTTCTCAGTCAGTCTATATTTACTATTTATTCCTCCAGTAGTAACTTCACACAAACCTTCTACCAGTCTTTAAATGCAATTTCCCAACTACAATTTCATATATTTCCTCTTGTACCTACAGAAAACGTGTATTATCTCTACAACTACATCCCAGCACTCCTATGTGAAATTTTTATATTAAAAGCATAGTACCATTAGTAGAAACAGGGATAATGGTGTGATAGTAGTGGGAGTAGTAGTAGAAGAAGGTAATAAAAAGCGATTCCCAATAAAGAAAAATTGGGGAAAGTAAGTACACTTGGCTGGAAGTAGTATGGCATGTCTGTAGAGTTCAAGAAGAGCGATCTCTACTGCTATTGTTATACTTATTTTGCTTTCCTTTTGATTTTACTCGTGTATATAGATGTACACAAAAGTTTTCCCATGCTGCTGGTATTGTGTGTGTCTTGACTACTTTGTAGCCGTATTAAACCTTTGGCTGGAGCATCTCGTCGAGTTGTTTCTGTGCTGAGTGAATGATGTGAATACTCTCAACAGCACAACAGCAACAAAACAAGGTTAATACATAAAAAACCAGTCGCGCTTTTATGTCGATGGGCCAGTAGAGTTGAACGTAGCTCTGTGCATTAGTGTTCTTTTACCATTCCCTATGTAGAGAAGCCTATACAGTAAGTTATACACTTTCAAAGGTTACATTTATCTGTATCTCCTCTTTGCCTTGCTGTGTCAGTCAAAGATAAATACTACTTACCTTGCTATATTTTCCACTGTGTATTATATTGCATATAATGTACGGGTACATGGAACAAAGGCATAATATCCAGACAGAGTACAGAGAGAGAACTCAGATTCACCGTATAAGCTTATTCACTATAAAGCTATAGTCTTGTTGGATTCATCGTTTCATTCTGTGTATGGAAATTGTACATATCCACGGATGGTATAAGTTGTTACAATGGCAGAATCTTTAGATGTTGTGCATTCATGCAATTGTGGCAGTGGCAACTGCCTTCGCAAGTTTACTGTTCCATCAGAAAAGTACACCCAATGGGAATTCAGATATTCTGTGGAGGACACAGGTATGTATGTGGATTCTCTATACCTGCATGTGTTATATGTCCCAGCTTCCTCTCTGGTACTTACCTTTACTTTATTTTATGTAATACCTTTCATGAGAATCAACTAAGGTAAACGTAAGTAGTAGTGTGTATAGGTAAAGCCGTAATGACAGCTTTAGTAGTAGTCGAGTGTAAACCCTTGCTGGGATGTAGCATTGTACATTATTTTATTTTACGCTTTGATTTTCCTTGTTTCAGTTTAAAACAAATCCTTCCTTACATAAATCGTGTAGGTTTACATGTATATTTTCTGGTGAAATAAAATTATTGTTGTGTGGGTAAAGGAATTTTAAGCGTAGTTTTATATTGTGGGTTATTGTTAGACCTCGACCAGGGATTAGGTGTGTAATTAATTTTTCAAATGTTATGTAAAGAAGCTTTAACCTGAACTTCCAACTAGAACTCTACCCCGAGGGTCAGTATAGAATTTTTCTCAGAAACTGTAGTAACTTCAAGCGCACATTCAATTTGCATTTTTATTTGGGTTATTTCAATAGTAAAATGAGTGATATTATTATGTTATGGATTATGTAGGTGTGTAAATAGATAGAAGAGTGTTCATAGTTTTATATAAAAGGGAGACGCATTTGTTAACAGGGTCGTGTAATATTTTTTAGTTTGCAGGGAACAGACAAGAAATGTAGAGTAATACTCAAAGCAAAATACAAATTAATTTATTGGATAGTTTTGAAGATATTTCTGAAAACAAAGTACAAAAATTCTCCAAGTGTGTAAGTGCTGTGATTTTAACGACGACGAGGAAACACCATCATCATTTTTCTGCTGCACAAAACACAGAAGTTCAGAAGAAGACGCAATTCTCAAATTACAAAAGAAAATTCAGTGATTATTGTTTATGATTGACATAAAAGTTCAGACATTCTCAAGCAGAGTTGAAAGAGTTTGAAAGTGTCGGACTACAAATTGAGCAATGCTACCTACGATAATTTCGTTCAGACAGAACTGCTATAGAATTAGCATTCATGAGATTTATGGCCTCTAAAAGTCGTAATGTGTTGAAACGATGCTAACTCTATGACTGCTAAAATAAATTATTACTGTGCTTAAGCCAAAAGTAAGCCACACTAATGATTCGAGATTGAAGCCAATTTGTGCATGAAATAAAATTGAGGATGGCAACTTGGCGTGGAATAACTTTCGTCTTTTTGTGGTACACAAGTATTATTTGGAGTGTCTATTACGTTTACTGCCCACTCATATTTTTACTCTTCATTAACCGAAGATGGTTCCGGAAGTGTACAGACATCATTTTAGCCGCATGGGAGATGTATCCGGCGGTAAGTACATTTAGTCTTAAACATACAAACCACATTTTATTGATCTTTCCTTAAATACAGTGAAAATCTCTTTACGATGTTTGCCTTGTGAGTACATTAGGTAATCTAACTGTGGCAATGGCACATTACTTATATATTTTTACTGCAGAAGTCACTTAGCACTGTTAGCACATGCACCTACTTGCTAAACCTCGGCCAAAAAGCAAGTCATATCGAAAATATTTACTTTTCTATTAGAAAAATGTATGTGACTAGGTTTCTCTAGCTGAATACATTCTTTTTCCATTAGTTTTCCAATAATCTTGCATATCTTCTGAATTGCCTTTGTGAAAGAGTAAATGGATTTTTTACAGTTATGAAGGAAAGATATGCGACATACTTAATAGAAGTTGGCAAAAGACCTGTTTCATATTTTATGCTCACGTACGTTATTATACCATGTTAATCTTAATTTATAAAACTAATGAACTGCCTACAAAGTGTCTGTACTCAGCTGGCTTATTAAATCCCACAGGTGTTTTCGAAGTTAAACTTTTAAGAAAAGCATATGAAGGGAATCTTATCAAAGTGATACTACTTCGGACTCAGTGTGTATACCAATAACTGTTTCCTTATTATCAAGTTTATCGCATACACGTGAATACATTTTACTTCTTGTAAAGCACATTTGCAGAAAATGTGCTTCATTATCTGTATATTAGACAATTTAGTCACACAAAAGAATCTACAGAAATTATTTCTCTGCAGGAGTACCTACAACTTACCAATATAAATCGTAGCAACCCGTTTACTGTAAATTACATAAATTATACTGGGAGATTCTATACCAAATTGAAAACCTTAATTAAACTTCAAAACTAGAATATACTGATGATTCATGTGGAAGTAGAATTATGGGCACGTGTAATGATACGTGAAAACAAAAGACGTGCCGGAGTTTGACATAAGTTTCGTTAACAAGTCAACATCTCCAGTCTCAGCTTAACACTATAAGTCGTAATTCTATACTGCTCCAGAGTTATTATTTTCCTTGTGGTTTTCGGTTGCGAGTAACCAATTCATAGAGTCACTATAATTAAGGATAGCAGAGAAGTTCATGGATTGAAGTATAAAAGAGTGTTTAAAGAGAATGTTTCAATTCTATAACACGTATTTATAGCAGACTCATTAGGAATTTGCATAGTAAATGTATAGAAACCTGAGTCAAGTTTGAAAAGGATCATTAAATATGTCTTTCATAAGATACTAAAAGTAATTAAAGTTATGGTCTTTCAATGTCCTTCTCAACTGGTTACGATTCTGTTTAGAGAAGAAGGGAAACCTGAGAGAGTCAGAGCAAAGGGATATTTAAATAACGTTATGTATAGCAATATATATTAAAGAGACCAAAACTATATAATGACGAGTAATAGAAGAACCTGATACTTACAATATACCACGATACGTCGCAAAAACTTACAGAATATGTTTTTCTACATAGTAAGTAGGAGTCTGCTGCTGTCAAATGAGAATGAGACTGGAGGAAATGTGAATGTCCTTTCCACCTTACTCTATTAACGCTAATGTGTCATAGTCGTAATAATAGCATCTCCTCTATACCAGTTGCATGAACATAATTTAGAATTGCACTACTCTTCTGTGTACATGCAGACATTATGTAAATGAAAACTCTCCAGACATGTACACATTACTATATACTTACCAACTTTTTGCATACTGACAAATAAAGCCTACGAGAGTCTAACCTACTAAGTCAACGCAAATTATAACTGCACTGATGCCATTGCTATTTGTATACTAATTGAAACTGCAATGAAGACAGATTTAATAACAAATAAACTGCTAATTAATACCTGCAGGAATAGTAAGGAAACGTCTTTATGCCTGAGTCACATTTATGTATATGTATTGCATTGTGGTTAATCCTATAAGTTATATTTAATTTTATAGGTGGTTATAGTAGTAAAGGTGAGATTCTTGGGATATTATTACAATAGGAGGTGTAACAAGGTAATTAATTTGTATTTCCAGGCACTGCTGGAGGTTCTTATGGGTTGCCGTGTGTTCATCTCTGGAGACAACATTAATCCTGATGATAACGCTATTATCATTATGAACCACCGTAATAGACTTGACTGGTTCTTTTTATGGGCTTGTTTATTGCACGGGACGAAGCCACCTTCTCACCGAAGTAAATTTGTTCTCAAGTCCGACGTTCGTAACATTCCAGGAATAGGTTGGGGGCTGCAATTAGCAGGTTTTCTCTTCATTCACAGAAATTGGGAGAAGGATCAACTGTTGTTGAAAAGATCTTTGGATTACTTTCGAGATTTGGGGAATAAATATCAGGTAATTGCCGTCATTATTGCAAAACACCTTCTTCAAACATCACGTTCGTTCTAGATTTTTATTATGAAGAACGGATTTCTTTAGAAAGTTTCTGACAGAAATATATGTGGTTGTTTTGCAGATATTGATTTTTCCAGAAGGTACCAATTTAAGTGAGTCAACCAAAGCCAAAAGCAATGCCTTTGCGAAGAAAAATGGAATGACACCGTACGACTATGTTTTACATCCCAGAACAACTGGCTTTACATTTCTTGTTAACCACATGAGAAAAAGTGAGCATTTAGTGCATTTTGATAATAGTCGAGGCAATTTAATGTGAGAAATTTCACTAGTGATATAACACAACCTGCATTTCTTAGTATGGCCTATGTAAATTGATTTTGTCGGCAGTTAAGGTAATTGGCCTGCCGGCTGCTGGAACCTGAGAATGTGCCAGTGGTTGGTGTATTGTGCATTGCCAAGTTCTTCCTATCTAAAACATTCCTTGTCCAATCTCCCAATTCGTTTTCCAATTTTGTTGGACAATCGCCAAGTGATTCCTTTGTTCAATTCATTTTTTAGATTCCCAACTGGATGCAATTTACGACCTGACGATTGGATACCCAAAGACCCTTCCTACAAGTGAGACTGGTAAGAAAAATGTCACTATTTCAAAAATATTTCGTTCCTGTCTCATAATGGATTCTCTTATTGTACCTGTGGGTATACATTATATTCTTAAGTTCTGTATGCGATAATAATGAAAATATGTTGCAGATATTCTTCTTGGAAAAATCCCTGAAGAGGTTCACTTTCATATTACAAGGTGAGACTGTACCCATATGAATTGATCTTGGTTATAATGACGATTTGTAATAGTATAAAGACCCGTAGTGAACATTTGGTTTATTTTATTGTTTTCGAACAGACATGATCTCTCTAGTCTGCCGAAGGATGAAAAAGATGTGAAGACTTGGTGCGAAAACCGTTGGGGTGAGAAGGAAAAGTCTCTGGAGAAATTCTACAGTACTGAAGAAGGTACAAGAAGGGAGTTTGCTCCGAATCCGAGGTGCGATCGACCTTGGAATGCAATGCATTTCTGTTTGGTTGCATGGACAGTCTTCACCTTTTGGACAATCTACCTTTCCTTTACAAACACAATTGCATTTTACTGGGCAGTTTTTTGTACAGTGGGCTTTGTTCTAGTCTCATATTTTACCGATGGAGTTCAGCAATTTGAAATAGATCTATACCGTAGATTCGACAAAACCGAAATTAGCGAAAATGAATCTTCTGATCAAAATCACACTGGGAATAACAAAAAATATACTTAGTACTACATCGTACATATAAAATACAACAATCTGTCAGTAGAAATGAAGACTAACCAAACTGTATTTAGCTATAAATACTAAATAGAATGCCAGAAAGAGATACCTAACCAAAAAACCCTACACCTTCACCATTGCAAAGATACTACATAATACCTACTTCCGGAAAAGTTGATATATGTATAATCAAATTCAAAAATGTCTTTGACTGTTATTGTACCGTGTACGTTACATTACAATAATTGTTACACAAAATCAACCTATTGAGCAACAAATCGTAATATTTAACATGTTTCAATTAACTTTCAATCGTTCACAATTTACCCTAAGCCATGACTTCAAAACCATTGTGATATTATGCTAGACTAGTGGGACTCACTCAATCAAAAGATTCGAATGACTAAATCTAGTATTACATTATTAACTACCTATATAAATTATAGTGCAACGTTTGTTGTGATGAAGATCATGTTGAATAGACATACTTTTCTTTTGTAACAGTTTTAATTAAGTATATGTACGATTGTGTATGTACAATGCATCTTAATGACCTAATCTTTTTACCCGAAATCTAAATGGAAATTACTACAAGTAAACGTCAAACAAACTATCAAACATTCTACTTCATAGAGTAAGATTTAAGAGAACTACAACATATGTACTTACAAATAAAATATAACAAAAGGTAGCATGGAGGAAGGTCACAAATTTTAATTAGTATATTTAGTAAAAGTAAACGAAGGTAATCATAGAATATTAAACTGAATATTTAATTCCGTGCTGCTGCTATAGACAGCTATTCTATGTAGAAATGTGTCGTTACAAATAGAAAGCACTCTATTGAACTAGAGATGCAGACATTATATGATTATTAAAATATTAATAAGGCTATTATTAACTTGCATTTTAGTACCTACTTGTTTAAATAGATTATAAATATTATTATAACTTTCAAAATGCAAAAGAATGGATTGTAGATATTTATATACATAGATCTTTGTTAATTATTACAATTTTGTGAAAAAATGACAGTTGAAATTGTAAAGGTCATTGATATTATTTTGTTGTGATAAAAGATATAATATACCTATGGCTTCCAAAGTTCCAACATGGTTGTTATCAATATGCCAAAAAAAAGAATAAAAAGGCAAAATATTCATAGAATATAAATTACCGCAAATCAAAAATGTAACTTCCTTTCATTATTAATAAGTAACTGCCACATTCTTTACTAATCACGAGCATCAATCTGCGGAGGCCAATCCAAATCTACGCCCTGGAAGCACAATAAATAAATATTAGTGATTATATTCAGCTTTGACACTTTTAATTACGAATGCGGCATTGTTCCTGGATTCGAACCTTACCTCAACATCTAATCCTATTATGTCAGCATCGCATCCTAAAATGCCCGCAACGTTCGGGATGGTTCTTCCCAGATCACCGTGTACGAATTCCTTTACGTAGGTGCCCGCCTGAGTTTTTACTTGTAATTTGAACATATTATTTGAAGATGAAGGAACCAGAGTTGCTTCCATGGCTAAAATAGATCGTTCCCTACAAGCGACAGATCTTCTGTGAAGAACTCGAACCGGAGTATTTTGTTTCAGAACCAATGGCAACTTTACAGTGTTGAGTTTTTCTAATAATTCTGCATTAACCGTTCCACCGGGTGTTATACAAAGGGCACAATAAGTTTTCGTCTTTTCTTCCTCTCCATGCTTAAGATGGGTTAAATCCTTTCTGCATTATTAAAACAGTTATATTACATCGTTGTTACAGTATAAAAATCTGGATTACTGTAAGTTTATAACATATACATTTCTAATATAATTATTACTTGTCCACAACTTGAATATCACACACTGATATTAATGTAGTATTCTTATTTATAGCGTCTTGAAGTTGTTTCATCCTTTCAACTGTAAAAAGAGTTTTCTTTGGATTTGAGACTTCCATTACAAACGGTCTTCCAGCCCCCAACATCCTAAAAATAATCAAATAAAGTCATAAACCAAAATGATCTTAAGACTACAATTGGTAAAAGATGCTTCGTTACTTTACCTCACATCCACATCTTCTCTTCCAGATGCAGTAAATGTTGCTACAGTACTACCACACATAGCAAGTATTTCGCTAGAAATTAATTCTTCGACCGATGTTTCAGTTTTTCTGGCACCATCAATCATCCACGGTGTTTGGCTAAGTTTTCGAGAATATTTGCAATAACGACCTGAACGAATATGTTTTTTCAACAAACATAAAAATGAATAGGTACAAATACACGAAATGGCATTCATTGATATGTGATGCATGTGAAAGTACCTGCAATGTAAAGAGGAATGTGAGAACAGACAATGTCTCCTATCTTCATGCTGGAATCAGGAATTGGTGGTGGGCTGGGAAAATGCTTCTCAAATGTGTCGATACTAAGTCTAGCCAAGGCTGACTCAACAGAACCTCTGGAAACAACAAACTTTCTTCTCCCAAATCCTCCCACGGCGAGATAATTATTTCTGGAAATATTATGTTCAACCACACTTTTTATAAAGATTAAAAAATGTACTTTAGGAAGCTTTTTAGAATTTAGAAAATATTACAAAGCTTCACATTCTTTCTCCTCATCGGGATATACAGGTTGGAGCTGCACAGCAAGAGTACCATTAACACTCCAATCTGATGCTGGATTGATTTTATGTTGGAGAATTCCTGAGCAAACCCATTTCCAAACACTTTTTAAAGCCATGCCTTCTGGCTTAAATGTACTTTTTGTAGTAAATATATGAGGAAATTTCTAGAAACAAAATTAAAAAAACAATCGCAAACCCCAAAATTAACTTTCTTTAACAAACATAACTTGCACACAAACAATAGCTTTAGAAATGGTACATATAATATACGAATCCAATGACTTACCTTTTCAAGACAGTTCCACACAGAGTAGGCTCGAATTTGAATAGAAAGTGGCATGGACAAGACCGGGTTAAAAGAATACGATTCTATATCTGCCGATATAATTTGAGTTACAATCTGTTAGGAGACATACAATAAAATACAAACGTACTTAAGCTCGAATCATGTCATTTAGTCTTCAAAGTAATTGTGTCAGTAGGGAGGACATTAATTGGGACTTACATGATCTAAACTTGATTCCTCGATTCCCTCTTGGAGAAGCCCAAGACAAGCCACACAAGTATTCTTCTTACGAACTTTTTGTGCCGGTTGTAAATCTAAATTCTCTTCTTTTGATTTGCTAGTATCGTCATCTTGAATTTGTCCAGAGTCTTTATCACTATCACCATACAGTTTCTGCAACAAAAACAATATTAAACAAAGTTAAGTTTAAAGCAGCTTGTTTCACACATGCTAAGTAATCATAATTCCAATTCATTTAATTGATAAAGATAAACTTACATGTCTCACTGCTGTACGGTCCCGATAAATATAAGGATCTGTGACTCCTAAATATCGTAAAATACATAAATCACAGCAACCCATATTTCGAAGAACATCAATTATCTGCTTCTTTTCGTCGTCTGAAGCGCTGGAAATGTCCATCTTTGAAAAACTATTCAATTTCTGTAAAAGTACAATATCTATATCTAGCAGGTTGCCGGTTGCCTTACATAAAAATGATAAAGCTGTAAACTGTTGGTTGTTACTTGTTCGCACAAAAAATACGTCCCTATATTTACTAATTGTATTCTTTCGGAGTAAGATACAACACAAGTGTATAGATATGAATGCAATAAAAAAACGAGAATTAATTATTATAACAATTATTGCTGAAGATTAATTATTTTCTTGCCACGTTCTGTTTTGCTTCGGCTAAAATGGAAAGAAATAATACCACACAAGTTGTTTAAACAGAACACATCGCGCTTATTTGTAACACGTTCTTCCAGTTCTTCGGACTTGGGAAATGAGATGAGACTTTTGTATAAATGCAACGTGAACTCATAATACAAGAAACAAGTCTCCTAATCGTTGTCAATTTGTTAAGAATAATTATTACTAAATTGCTAACTAATTATATCAAGAGCTATTTCCTATTAAGAACGATATTCTTGAATATTTTGTTTCGCAAAGACTGAATCTGGTTGGGGCAAGCCAAGTGCCTATTGTCTAACTAAAAAATATGTCGCTGTACTTTAAATTGCATAATTTATTATAGACAAATCATTCTCATATAAAATGGATTAGTGCTCTAAAATGATGGATGCGTCTTCGTTAATAAAAAAATTATTCACAATCAGACGGATAAAGGTGCAAAATTTGGTGGAATAACGTGTAATCTGGAGAAATTTTCATTACTTTATTATTTATTACAACTAATGACATGATTTTGTTGCAACATGGCCGACTTAAAAAATTATTTACCTGTGAATACATCCGATTGGTTAAATAACGAACAAAGTCTTTGTCACCGTTAACTTTATAGCGACAATGTTCAAATCTGAGTCATTAATTCTCATCGTTCAACATTGAGGTTTAAGCACTCAATCAATATGTAAATTGTAAACTAAATTAATGTTTATATTATAAAGATATGTACACAAAATAATTATAAAATTATAATACGATTAAATATGAATTATGTATTATTAAAACAGTCATGATCGATTTTTGTCCTTTGAATCCCAAAAGTTTCTAATGAAGTCAGCTCCTTTTTCTCCAATTACAATACTAGCTGCTTCTGTGCCTCCTACAACAATCGTTGGCATTACAGATGCATCAATAACTCTCAATCTTTTAACTCCGTAAACCCTTAATTCACTGTCAACCACCGCTTTTCCAGATTCTTTTAAACCCATTGCACAAGTTCCTGCGACATTGCTGGAAGAAACTGTGAAATGTCTTATGTAACATCTCCAATAAGCTTTACTCCTAAATTCATATTCTTCGCAACCTGGAAAAACTTCTTCGGTAAATTTTGCATTTATCTCTTTGAATGGTTTTGTTCTCTCTACGAGATCCAATGATTTATGCACTCCATCAATCATGATTTGCATGTCGTTTTTTTCTTTCAGATAATTAGGATCAATAATTAAAGGACCATTAGGATCAGTAACATTCAGGAGAACCTCTCCTCGGCTAGCCGGCCGTCCCAGGGAAACTATGATTGTAAAGGAATCTTTTCCCATTGAATCATTGAAGTATTGTGCAGAGATATTTCGATCCAGGTGATAAATGCTTGAGAAATCTTTGTCGAACTTGTCATGATGACTCATTCCGTACAGAATTAGTTGAGTATCCGCCCAATGTGCTTCTTTTGCAGTTTTTGCTATCGAGGATGCAAAAAATCCGTTTGCATGAACTCCTGTGGATGTCATTGGACCTTTTCCAATGCCGTAGCCAAATGCTGCTACTGATTCTCCAGTTAGATCACGATCCATTAAGAATGACATATTAAACTTTACGAAGAAAGGGCCTAAGAATGTCGACAAATGATCTTGAAGACCCTTTCCCACCGCGGGTGCATCCACTATTGCCTCTATCTAGGGGGATGAAATATTTCGCTTTATTCTTGCGCACCTTTAGTGTGTGATTTTTTTGTAGTTTGGAAACAACAGAAACTTACCCCTGAAGCTTTTAAGTGCTTTTTCGGCCCTATTCCCGATAACATAAGTAATTTTGGAGATTGAAGAGCTCCTGCCGAAATTATGACTTCTCGTGTAGCGAATGCCTGTTTCGTTTTCCCATGTCGGTCGTACTGCACTCCAAATGCAGTTTTATCCGATGCATTAATTAGAATCTATCATTGTGAGAATTACATATTACACTTCATATAATAATTTTCAGCATATAGAAAACAGCAAATTAATGCAAACTAATTTAAGCACTATACATATAAGTGGATCACAAAATAAAGGATATTTCATTATGACCTTAGTGACATTGGCAAATTTTCTTATGACGAACTTATGACGATGTCTTGCATGATGCAAGAATGCTTGATAGGTAGCCTGGCGATAACCTCTCTTAATTGGAGCCGTTATATAGTCGAAACCTGTAAGTTATTCATGTACTCGTATCTTTTAGAACCAACCAGAGACGGGTTTCCATTAGTTTAATATTGCAGCAACAGCAGAATACACGTTTCAACTGCAGAAAGAATGAATAATTTACTACCTTCAGTAAACCACCCATTGAGATCGACATTATGGTATCCAAGTTCGATTCCTGCGTCTACAAATTGTTCTGCCAGTCCAGTATAATTCGGTGTTTCCATTCTCATGTCGCCTTCAAATCCATGAAATTCAACTGTAAAGTAACAGCATTAGCAATCGTTAGCAATGAAATATCTGTGAGTATATAGAACAATTCTTTGCATACGGGGGCAGAAAATATGAGAATGGCTATAGTCAATAGTATACGGTATAACCATTTTTCCATCGTCCTTCATATTCTTCCTGCCTTTTGAAATATGGTAACATGTTTTCGTAATTCCACCGCTCGTCTTCTGTGACATTTGCCCATTTGTTGTAATCAAATGGTGAGCCTCGCACATAGTTCATGTAACTTAAATTTGAAGTTCCACCAAGACCTTTGGACTGACAAATTCTTGCTTGCTAAATAAATAAAAAGTATGTTCATATATTGTCATTCATTCTTTCTACACTTGTACATTTCCCCAAGAAGATGTACGTAGTACGGAGGTACACATAATAGGAAATACATGAATGATTTGCATGTAAAGTGTGTCATTCGAATGGAATATGATTAAGGAGGAGAGAGTATATGATTTCATTTTTACATTCCATTCAATAAGTGTCAACCATGTCAACCAGTCCACCTTGAGAGCTTGATCAACTCGAATTTCCATATTCCATATAGGCATGTGCATTAATTGTAAGTGTATTTACCTTTTTATCCAAAGCTAAACAAGCCTTTTTCTGAGGTACGGTTCTATGCATCCAATCAATTTCTTCATGATTGAGCATATACTGCGTTAAAGCAGGAATAAAAGTCCTGCAATCATCATTACACCAATATTACACACATTATGTATTAGTCCTGCCTCATGCATGCCTAGATAAAAACGAAATTAAGTTTGTATAGAAGAAAGAAGTAAGTATAATTATTTAGTAAAACCAAGGGTAAGGATCTCCACCGCGTTCCAACAGTAATACTTTGTATTTCTCAGAAAGACGATTGGCAACTACTGCACCTGAACTTCCTCCTCCGACTACATTCATACAAGCATAATAATTTTAAGTAAAAGTTTAGATGTATTCAAATTATTCTGAGTGAGAATGAAAATAATATCTTTAATATAAAAGTAGGTACGTAAAACATGTTTAGTAAAAAAAGTAGGTGCTTTTATTTTTACCAAGCTAACAATAAGATTTAGATGTAACTAATTGTAATTAAATAAATAAGTTGTACTTACCTATAATGAAATCAAAAGTGTCTCCTCTTAGATCCCGGTGTTTATCTTGAAACATGTCCCTGGTTCGATCCATTTTATCATAGGCTCCTATGAGCACCGTTATGGACGCAATCACTCCATAGAAGAACTTTGTAAAAAATGTATTTTGACTACCATAATCAAGAATTCCTGCTTCCATCTTGAATCCTAATTATTTTTTCAACTTTTGTAGTATAGTATAAAATCTTGAATAAATTATCCTTATACAATCATAATCTCATGTTAACTGATCTACTTAAAAATATATCCTATATGTCTAACATGACAGATTTATGGATTTGTCTAGTACGTCTGCGGTATCCCTTTAGGCCTAGGTATATTATGTTCATTCAACTGCGACAGTCAAACTAAAACTAAAGACTTGCGAATGACTAATAATAACTTAACAAAGTGCATTTAAAAAATGTAATGTACACACCACAGCACAGAGCATCAGAAAAATAAAAAACACTCAGACGCTCCGCATTGCAGATTATACTACTCAAAATCTTAACCGCATAAGTGGCATTTGGTAATAAGATTCTCATGCAAATAGAAAGGCTCGCATAATAAGAGCCAAGCTAATAAACGTTGGAGCGTACACACACACCATTGTCAATGTTTACGTTTTTTACAATGGAAAGTACTAATATCCATATAGGGCAATATTCAGTATTCTTCATTCACATGTATTCCCATTAAGTCATTTTAATTTCTTGATGTTAGATAATATACATTAACAGTGAGAGTGAGAGAGTATATACCTAACACATTGCTATATCGAATTAAATGCTCAATATTTATAACATGAGCCTATTAGCAATGCTTTATTAAGTAAAGATATGTAAGTAGTACCTATATACACTGAGACATAGCAGAGACGCACACTCACACATACTTTGTATTGTAATCACAATTTTGTAAAGCTCAAAATGTAACCTACTTGTTGTTAGCAGCAAAGGTGAGGTGATAGGGCAGGGTATAATTTAATGAATTTCCGTATACCAAAATCCATTAATTTATACCGCACGTCTCATTCACAGTTTGCTGTTGTTATTCTTATTAAATTTTATTACGTTTAACCATTAAAGAAATCTCATGCACTCTGAATATAGGCAGTCTCTATCTCAAAGGTGCATAGAAGCACTGACCAATGTACAATTATAAATTATAAAAGTCATAGTCATACAAACATCTTCTACTGTAATGATATGTAATGCTCACTGGGAATTAGGTACATACAGTCAGTAAGTGCAAATAGTGTAAAATGTAAAGTGCATGTTCTCGCAGAGTGAATTGTAAAATGTCACGCTTGTGTGTTAAAAGTGCAGGAGTGCTTTTAACAGATTATTATAAGCTTTGTTGTAAGTTAAGTATAGTATACTTATGAACAAGAATAGTAAAGTATTGTATTGGTTGTGTTATACTGATATATATTTACAATTGATCCTCAAACACTAGTACTATAGCGGCACTAAATGAGCGAAATCATTTTGCTTTCTAAACGAGACAGTTAAAGATGTGATAACAATAAAATGCTTGTGCATTACATTCAGCTGCACGCAATAGATCCATTTAAGATACTCGTTCACACATTGTACCACTACTACCACAAGTCAGATTACCAAGACAGCTAAGGGCGTTTATACTTTGAAGCTTTGAAGCTAACGTTCCGTATGAAAGCAGTCCTTGTTTATGTCGTTACTAAATAATAAGCACATCTTTTGTTTGACTGTGTGTAACTATTAAAAAGGTATTTGTTTGTATCTAATCGCCTATCTATATCATCAGTGCAAAAAATTGTATTTCGGAGTTATATTGGAATTGGAACAATAATGTTAAGTTATTGGCAACCTTTAATTATTGTCTGGATAAGAAAACTCATTTGCATGAATGTGCAACTGTGCAACGACAGAACTATACTAATGCATTTAGGTACACTGTCTGGCAGAATTGGTTTGTGATGAAATAGAATTTCAAAATTCTTCATTCACTTGTGCATTCATTAACCCTACCACCGTAGTGTTAATCAATCAATGTAGCGTCACTTATATGTATTTATATGCAGGCCTGACATGGTATATTATGCCACAGGTCAGACTAATCATCATTGCATCGCTTTTGTAGTTCTTCGTCTTTTTTCTGCAAATAGGTGTTTTTAGTATTGCAGTACTTATTATTGTATGTCAACTGAGGATTTCAATCGTTTGTCAAATTGCACCATAGTACTGCATTCTGAATTTTTTTCGCTAAATGCAGTCATCTTTACTTGATGTATATAGTTATTCATTTACAGCTCGATTCCAATGAATTTTACATATATACAGATTATTTTTATTCCCTGCATGATGTATATAGGTATCTCTGTGGTAAAATGAGTTGTTTTTTGAGTTTTGCAAAATACCTAGCAAATAAATGTCATCTCAGTCATACGTGTCCCAAAATGCCAATTACATGGTACTTTTATGTAATGACAATTTACAAAGACAATTTTTTATATCTTTCTGTAGTAAATACAGATATTGAATGTGAATTGATGATCCTACGTTTACCTAATATACCATTCGGCTGAAGCCACAGCAGCGATTTTACAACATAATGTGTTGGATTATTTATCAGACAATTGTATGTTGCTATTTTATTAACCTTTTGATAATGATACCTATACGTTTGAAGTATACGCACAGGTCAGAGGTGTCAATAACATTTTTCAGCATTCTTGAAAGTACACGTAAGTCTTCATGTCTAGACTTTAGTAAAAATGGAAAACGACTAATTTAAGAGCATATTATACGAACAGTATACAATAATTGTAAGTAATGTTTTTGACAGCACATTAAATGTTGTAGTACACAATAATAACAACAGGTAATTGCTAAAAGAGATATTACACAGGAAGAAAAACATCTACAAATTTAAAAGCAATTTAAGTGGTGAAAGATGAAATTAGCTTGTGATTCACTCGCGGTGCAAATTTGCCGAGAAGAAACGCACTTAAAGTACTAAACTAGATTACTATGCAATTAGTAAACATAAACAACAGACATTTCTGAAAAGCTTTTCAATTTTGTATTCTTCATCAAAGATTATTCCATCATTTCTCTTTGCAGACACTACACACATAGTACTAATAGAATTGTTTACATAACAAGTATAATGTATGTGCCATATTTCACTTGTCATTAGCATACACACAAATAAAAGTGTGCGAATTGTGAACCGGTTTACCATTGCAAATTACGTCGCGATTGCCCTACTACACTTTCTGCTAATGTGTAATAAGTAGTATCACTATCCCTCCTTATGCTTACTGTTATTATTATGTATGTAGTGTGTGTATACATCCTACACTATATTAGTGCAATTAACTACATGTATAATAATTAAAGTATTTATTTTCACTACATTAGGTACAGATACGTTTGCATACTGTACACAATTCTGTAAGTAGCGATGGATAACAGACAAACAAGCATGCCAGAAAGTATGTAGCTATACAATGTACATGCAATATTACGTGCATGTAATAGTGCGTAATTTTTCAGTATATCTGCTACTGCATAGTTGGTGGTCGGTGAAGTCGGTGATTGACATCTCAGGAAGGGACAGTCATTCAGAAAGATTGTGTAACCTTATTTTGTGATGTAACTTATTGTAAGATATCAATATCTGATTCTTGTTCTTTGTTTACGTTTCTGTCTCAGCACGCGTATCTTGTCTTCACCTCAACTCTGAGAGTGTTGTCCGTAAATAAAGACATTCTATACAAATGAAAACATCTAGTAGGTCTAGTAGGTATATATGAGTGCATATTTCATTAATAAATAATTAAGGGAAGAGTTGATTCTTCATTGAATGAATTTCTTGTTCTTTCTTGTTGCCACTTTTACTGTACGAATCGTGGCTTCTGTTTTGATGTCCCAATGTATTTTTAAAAATGACAAAACTTGCTTCTTGTTTATTTTATGACACAGCTGCACAGGTAGTGAAGCCAGTCGACCACCACATACCGACAAAGGTACCTACTATTACCTTTACCTATACTATTTGTATATCTATACATACCAGGTATGTGTCTCCGTTATAATTATTAAACGTAATTAGATACTTCGAGATATTGCGTTTGCTGTTAATATGCAAATCCATTCGTTATTCGGTTACACTTTGTAATGTCTGTAATAAGTAATGTACAATGATAACGATGAGAAATTAGAACAGTGCGACATTATAGAATTTCCATCGTAAGAATATCATCGTGAGAAGATAAGTTAACATGTAGGAAATCTAATCATGTGCAATTAATAAACGTGAATAACATCGTTTGCTTTTTACATGATTGCACTGATTTCCTTCTTGAATTAAAATTGATTACAATTTCAAATAACTGTTAGATAATTGCAATGCATTTTTAAAAACTGATTGCAGAAGAATCAGAAATATAACTAGTAGATATACGATATATATTCTGATCTTGCTGTGTATACATGTTTTATTTACTTGATGATAGCAAGCGATTTCCTGCTTGTTTGTGATGTGATCAAAACAGTGTTACGCAATAGTAAATATAAAAAAGTCAACCAAGAGTTTGTTAACTTTTGTGAGAGCAACTTTTCTTGTAAGGTATACAGTTACAAAGTTTTCACAATTTTGTCACAATTTTTGTAACTAATAACGCAACTAAAATTAGCTAAAACTAATAATAGCGGGGAGACATCATTAATGCTCTCTATGCTGGTGGCAAAAACATTTAATTCACAATAAAGTAATATTATATGCTTGCATTGGCAATCTGTGTGTAAACACTTGAAAATAAAGGGTGTGTATACATGAACATGTGCTGAATCTTGAATATTTTGTGCAATGGAACATATTTTCCATTGCACACAATGTTAATGATGCAGTGCATTGTGTAATATTAATTTTAAGATGAATACACAGCTGCCTTTAATTGTCCATATAATACAATGCAACATGCATAAACGATTAAGGTAAGTTTTAATGATGACATTTTTACACATGGCCAATACCAGAAGACTATTATGTGAAATAAGCACTGTGAAAGTACTCTGTGTGTTTACATTATAGCGTAATGTATAAGTACAGTTTGCTATGAACTTACCATCGTAATTAAATGTCAAGAACCTATTACATGCTCTTGAGCTTCAATGTAGCAAATTAATGGCAAATGCAGTCATTTTCCACAGATGGCTGATTATCGTCATTTCAACTGAAATAATAGTATCTGCTTTCAAAAATCATTTACCATACACAAATTAATGTTATGGAAATGTGCTTTTTAAATGCATAGGAGGTTAACGTTATACGTACTAGACACAGTAGTAGGCTCCTTCATTAAAGACTTACTAGGGCACGAGGCACAGCACGACCAATGCCAACACTATAAAGTTCTGCTGTAAAAAAACTGGTATCATACATGTGCCAGCAAAAGTGATTATAGAATTGAACCTTCTAGAGTTCGCAGAGGCATATCAAATCTCATTCTATGCATCTGTATTATCCTACGAATCATATCGGCAGGTTGCTAACGAATATTCATGCGATTTCGCATGTTTAGCAAAACAGAAATCCATAGGCGAGTAATCTGTTAGTTCTAGCTGTAAGCAACGTATCTTTTGTTACATTGCATGATGAGATTGTATTCTAGTGACACCATGGAGTATAGATCACCTCACATTCTACAGTAGAAGTAGAATATACAGATTTTTGGCTTTACAGTTTCAGCTTTCCCTGCTTCTAGTAATATAAGTATGTTGAAGTAGTAGGTACTTACAGTAGGTACCCTATGACTGTGGAAAAATATTATACATGTATTAATTTTGTACATCCTATCCCTAGTAGCCTCTAAAAACCACAATGAACTTGTCAGTGTGTTAGCATCATGCATAATTTATCGCATTAGAAATTACGAACCACGATTTTTTGCCAATCTGGATTTCACAGCAAAATGTTCTAACTCTGCGAGTAAATGTACATGTGGTGGTGTGTGTGATCACATTTTTCACGTTCCACGTGTAAAAAATGTTTCCACTATTACAGCAGCAGCAGCATGAAAGTGTTTCTATTAAGATATTTTCCTATTAGCAATTAGCAAACAGTATGTGCATAAGTAAGCTACACAGAACTATAGTAGAAATGCGCTACAGAGAGATAATGGCGGATATTATATAGGTAAATTAGTTGTAAGTTGTGTATATGAATGATTGTATTGCGTTTGCACTGCAGTCAGCAGGGGAATAAGTAAAAAAGTGAGAAAAAGGTTGTCCTAGCCGGCAGATCAAGCCTAGACTGACTCGTGCAGATAAAAATGCTATGATTATTTGCTTCAAGTATTATGTATGTGTACATGTTTCTTTGGCATTATGTACATTTCACCCACGACGACGACGACGACGTTTCTATTCGGTATATTGATGCTGTAGTTGTTATTTGGCTTGACTCCTTTACCTTCTTCCTCTTTGACTGCATGCAGCATTAAAAGAATTGCGAGAAGTGATTGTTATTGTTATTATTATGAAAAGAAGAGTTTGTATCCGTATCTGTTGTATGTGTAATGTTTAATGTAAGAAGGAACTAAGGGCATAAGTGTATTATTTTTCCATTGACATGACATGTAATGCTGGTGATACTTACTCCAATAGAACCATATGCCTTCCTTTCCTCCTACTATTATCACGTACCACGTAACACTTGAGAAAGTGGCAAAGAATCTTCTGTTCAATTATAAGTAGTAGGCAGGTTACGTATGAGTAGAAATTTCGATCAGATTTATTATGTTATAAAATATGGATGAGGTTCATTAGTAGTTTATCAGTCTTGGCTCTTACGTCCTACTGTCGACTTGTGCAACATTTAATCAGAGCTCTGTACAAGAACAAAATCATTACCATTTGACTGCTGCTTTTGGCGTTTGGTCTTGTAGAAATTCCAAAGTTTTTACATAGCATCTCATTTTACTAGAGATATTTCTACTACTAGTAGTGAATTACGAGTTATAAGTAGTATACAGTTACGAAAGACTGCAGAATTTCTTACGCAACTTGTTACGTAATCTTACAGGACAAATAATGGCATCAACGCATCTCTCTTTCACAAGAAATAACTTTTTCATGTCTGCAATAGTTTTATTGTTTCTCAGCATTTCTGTGTGCAACTGCCAAAAAAGATTCCCCGACCCTAGAGGAACTTATGTGATTCTGTACGAACATGAAAGCTTCAGAGGTATGGAAATTTACATAAATTGATTCTACTAAATTAAAATGAAATTTAATAACGCTACATAAATACATACATTACTTTTGATTGTGTGTTAAGTAAGACTGAAGAAATTAATTGTGTTTATGTATAGGAGGAGAACATGTAGTTAAATTCGAAAAGAGTTGTGTCAATTTAGAAGATAAGTATAGCAACTGGGCATCGTCTGTGGACTCTCACAGAAGCTGTGCGTCCGTGTGCGCTGAGAGGGATTGTACCGGCAGTTGCGTCAGTGTATACTCAAGGCAAGGAATAAGCAAATTAAGACTCGTTGGATTAAACGATCAGATTAAATCTGTCAAATCTTGCTATTCCTAATAAATAACTCGATTTCAAATATTATGTATATAGATCTGTAAGTAACTACATTAACTTTAATAACTGTACCAAGTCAAAAAAATTAATTTCAGTCCAAGTGTAAAATAGTATGTATAGTAATGTGGGTCTAGCATATAGTACTGCACTACAATGTCTGTATTTGAAAAAGTGGTCTGTTCAATAAAACTTATATTATTACATTAATTAATATTAGCACAAGAGATTTTCTAGGCATATTTTATTAGTTACAAATCAGTCACTGATAATTTTGTTTTGCTTCAGGAAATGACAAGAAATATTACATTACTTTAACTTGTTCAAAATAAATCTTCACAACAATTCATAGCTCACAACTTAAATAAATGATATTGATACAGGTTGTAAAGAATAATATGGTATTACCTAAGTTTAACTTACATGATATTAATTAATGTCTTAAATGTTTATAGAGCTTAAAGCTTAAAAGTTAAGATTAAAAACTATGAATCATCTCCACTCCCTTCATCGTCACCTAAAAGACAACATTCTGTCACATGAGCCTTCACTGCAAAGTCCGTGCTCTAGATTCAGAAACAAAAAATGAATTACAAATATTGGAAATAAAGAAACTTTACATACAAAGGCAAGTATTCAGAAAATTGCAGTTATCACTTACTTCAGCCATCGTACAGGAAAATGCATCATACGCCTGCTGGTCAGGTAACTTGACTCGCATTTTAATTTTGACGGCCGTCTCCTCCGTTATGCTCACTCCGGACCATTGGAAAGTTAAATTTCCAAGAGGCTATGAATAACAATAAAATACGTTGTAGTGATCGAAATTGAAATAGCATGTTTCAGTAAAAATTGAAAATGTACCTCAAGGGTCGTCTCAGCAGCTATAATATGATCTATTAGGCACTCTTCGTCCTTTAAAAAGTACAACCGGGAACAGAATTGTTCACCGTCATATATTATACGGATTAATCCATCACCAAGATCATCAAACTCTGAAATGGAGTATAAAAAATGTATATTTAAAATTCTACTGTGTCTTAAGGCAAACTCTGTTGGAGTAAATAAATTCGTCTTAGAAAAGCTCTTTAGTAAAATAAACTGACAAACCTGCATTAGAATCCAACGATTCACTAATAAATAATTGGGCCTCGCTATCAAACATAGAGTCTTCTTCATCATTTTCATCGTCATCTTCATCATCATCATCATCATTGTCGTTGTCTTCTTCGTGGCCATACACTCCAAACTGAGGCATTGAGGTACTAGATATCTGCTGATTAAGGTTTTGGGATACAACGCTAGGAACGAAAATATCCGGATTTATTGAGATGCTTGGCGTTTGTTCTACAGTTGTTGAACTAGGAATAGAGTCTAGTTTTCCTAACTGAAATTTAAATGGTTCGGAGCTAGGTGGATTGTTAGACAGGTCGGTAAACCCGAATTTAAACTGAGCTGGCTTAATAACTGCATTGGACGCACTGTTGTCAGGATTAAATTGAAAATTGAATTTAGGTGGACTAATTACAGTATTGTCATTGGAAGAATTGTTGATTCCCGAAAAACCAAACTTGAATTGAGGTGGAACGATTGTTGAGCTTGCTGATTCAGTTACTTTCTTTGGAGATGTGTCTGGCGTCAACAACTCATAAAGTTGCGATTCAGTAACTGGAGTGCATTTTGGTGCATTTATTTTCTCTAATTGGTTTCCAGCAGAAGAGTCTATTTTACGTATGGTCTCTTTCGGACAGGCCGGCAAAACTCTTCTGTCTAATGCACTGAAGTCAAACGAGTCAGGATCGCAACCACGACAACCAGGACATGGGCCACCTTCTTTTTGTGGGGAATTAGTTTCATTTCCAGAGTTCGTTGTTATAAGTGAAGGAGCCTGGAAGCGAAATGGTTTAGCGGTTCCACACGATACACATTTCGCTTCTTTCTCAGGATTATTGACGTAACAAGTTCCACAATCCCAACTTCCTGCAGCTTTTTTAAATAGTTCAGATAATGACTTTTGTTCGGGTTTTGGCTGCTCAACCGGACTGGTCTTTTCTGGGTAGGGAGAAGAATCTCCTTTCGTTGCCAGAAATGCAATCATTCGTTCCATAGTAAGTTTGAATTCCGCACACTGTTAGAAAATTAAAAACCTATCAATACACAGCAATGAATTCTAAGATTAATTTTAATTTTGTTATATTATATACTCTGTTACCTTTTCTTCATTCCCAAACCGACAGGTGAAAATTTCCATTTTCCCTTCACTATCAGGATCGGCGAAATCCAAAGCAGTCCATTTTAACACTTTCCGGCTTCCTTGATGACTTTCAATGACTAAATCCTTATGAATTCTATGATTGCAAGCTAATTTGTAAACTCTCTCTCTCCACATCACAACTCGGATTTTTCTATCATTGTCTTTGTCTTGAAGAATCATTATGTTTCCAACACCACGTTCCTTCCATTCCTTGAGGTCTGTCACAAATCGGTAGATTTTAGCTCGATGTTCAAACAACACATTTTCATTTTCGTTTCCTTTTTTCACTTCCACTAGTGGTGGTAATGGAATAACTGGCTGGAACTCGGCTGTTGGTACAAAGTCGTCCGCTACCTCTTCACCATCCACTCTGTCATGTCTAACAACAGCATCACCAGCAGCCGATTGAGATGCCACTATATTTCCAAACACCAACTTTGCCCCTCCTTCAAAAAAGCTCTTTCCGTCTCCAAATCCTGTAGCAACGCAATTGTTAGCCAAATCCCCAAATGAAATTGCGGAAGAAGCTTTCAACGCAATATTAGAAAAGGGTCCATTTTCTAATTGTTGAGAGTTAGAATCATTCCCCGAGTTCGTTGTTGTAAGTGAAGGAGCCTGGAAGTGAAATGGTTTGGCGGCATTAGCGGTTCCACACGATACGCATTTCGCTTCTTTCTCAGGATTATTGACGTAACAAGTTCCACAATCCCAACTTCCTGCAGACTTTTTAAATAGTTCAGATAATGACTTTTGTTCGGGTTTTGGCTGTTCAACCACACTGGTCTTTTCTGGGTGCGGTGAAGCATCTCCTTTTGTTGCCAGAAATGCAATCATTCGTTCCATAGTAAGTTTGAATTCCGCACACTGTTTGAAAATTAAAAATCTATCAATACACATCAATGAATTCTAAGATTAATTTTGTCATATCGTATATTCAGTTACCTTATCTTCATTCCCAAACCGACAGGTGAAAATTTCCATTTTTCCCTCACTATCACCATCGGCGAAATCCAAAGCAGTCCATTTTAACACTTTCGGACTTCCTTGATGATTTTCAACGACTAAATCCTTAGTAATTCTATGATTGCAAGCTAATTTGTAAACCCTCTCTCTCCACATCACAACTCGGATTTTTCTATCATTGTCTTTGTCTTGAAGAATCATTATGTTTCCAACACCACGTTCCTTCCATTCCTTGAGGTCTG